>JALLAR010001670.1:0-12031 GCA_036939335.1 Conticribra guillardii
CTCGTGTTAAATTTGGCGAAGGCTACACTTCCACCAAACTATCCAAATCACAAGAACGACGATAACGTCAACGACGATGCCACTCCATCCGGCAGCATTTCCATCTACACGACCCACTGTTCCCCCACCCACTGCTACGATGAAGTCCGCCCCCCCAACGGCCCATTGGCACCCCACGTCCACGTTCGTGGATCGTGGATCCCTCGTCAAATCCAACTAGTCGGAGGGATGGCACTCTGCTCGGCTTTGCGGATGCTCTATTTAACTTATTGTGCGGTACGAGAAAATCCAGAGGCATCCGTGTTTGTATTGGATGTATTGCCGACGGGGGTGCCGTATTTGGTGGAATGGTGGAATGTGGCTGCGGGAGTGTTGTTTTATTGTCATTTTCCGGACAAGTTGCTGACGAGGATACGGTCAATGGGGAGCAGGAGGACAGGCAATCGTCATCGTCTTCTCCAGTACTAGTGCCAGTAGTGGAAATTCAAATGCCATGTTTGGAATTCACTTTTTAGTCATCATGTTGACATACTTGAAACGATTATATCGATGGGTATTGGATATGACAGAGGAGTGGACCATGTCGTATAGTGATTTGATTGTTGTCAATTCTAAATTCACAAGGGGGGAAGTGGAAAAAGTGTTTCCTTCGCTGTTTCTTCCAAAAAATGGTGATTCCGGGGATGATCACAAGGTATCTTTCAAGAATGATAAGAAAAAGAAAGATGAACATGATGTAAAGGAGGGAGAAGGATACGGCGACAGAGTCAAAGTACTCTATCCAGCCATTGAATCATCCTTGTCCAAAGAAAGACACAACAACAACTCGAACAATCCATCCATGAATTCAAGCGATAAATCATCACATGATGCACAAGGTACAACAACACCAATTGTATCCCTCAATCGATTCGAACGAAAAAAGAATGTTGCACTCCTTCTCCATTCGTACAATTTACTATTGGAACAAACTTCGCAAGGGAAAATGTCAACTCCATTACCTCCACTCATGATTGCAGGAGGGTATGACCCATTGAATGTCGAAAATGTGGAACACATGTCCGAATTACGTTGTATTGCGGATGAAATTCTTGGTCGTTACAAGCTACAAAAGTCGACTGTGGTTTCCCCCTCCAATAACTCTACTACTACTTCAATACCAGAAACCAACGATACCGCTGCAACAGATACCAACTCAAAACATTCCAACCCCCACCCCCAACTGCGTAATGCATCCATCACTTTTCTCCCCTCGGTATCCAATACCAAACGCAATCAACTCCTATCTTCCGCTTCGGTTCTATGCTACACACCCCACAGAGAGCATTTTGGGATTGTTCCCCTAGAAGCAATGGATTCCGGTANCTTCGGTTCTATGCTACACACCCCACAGAGAGCATTTTGGGATTGTTCCCCTAGAAGCAATGGATTCCGGTATCCCTGTAGTGGCTATTCGAAGTGGCGGCCCAATGGAAACAATTGTCAATGGGGTAACGGGATATTTGGTGGAGTATTCTGGTTCGGAAACTGAATCGACATCCACAGTCACTGACGAGGGGACGGCAAACAGTAAAATGGTCAATCCCACGGTACAAGGATTTGCGGATGCCATTGCCAATATCATTTCCAATCCAAAAAAAGCTCACTCAATGGGACAAAATGGGAAAAAGCGAGTGGATAACGTGTTTGGAATGGAAACATTTCGTAAGCAATGGTGGGAGTTACTGGCAGAGGCACAAACACGTGGAAAGGAAAGGCATTACAATCAAACTGTTGGTCGAAGGTATTGCGTTAGTTTCTCCGTGATGAGGTCATTTTGTGAGTTGGCGATGGCCATTTTGCTCGCAGTGAGTCTGACCTGGGTTATGGGAAGGATTGGATTGCTGGAACAGGATTTGGGAGTGGCAGGGACTGCGAAAGTGTATTATCGGAGATGGTTGAGTGGCAGTGACGAGTTATGATGAGGTTTAAAGCATTCTAGGAGGCAAAAACGACGATGACATCATCTATTATGTTATATATTCTATTATCTGATGAAGTCCTAGAGGAGTAGTAAAGACCATTACACAAAGAATACTCTAGCCATGGCACCCCCCGCATCCCTCAAATATTCCGGCTGGGTATGCCCCAAATGCTCAATCATGGACACCTCCCCACCCCCTATCGACTTGTACAACAATACCTCCTCCAGCCCTCTCCTAAAATGACTACCACCACCAATTTCAAACGAATCATCGTCCTCATCATCCATGTCCAACAATTGGCAATATTCCCATGCCAATGCCACCCATGCATCTTTCCCATCGCGATAGGTTCCCATACCAACGACACTGTGTCCGGGACGAGGAATGCCCGTGGAAATGGCACGGATGGCGTCCAGTAGGAATTGACGATCGGGTTCATTTTCTGGCAGTAGAAAATTGGATGTGGAGGATTGATTTTTGATTGTTTCTTTTCGGTTTTGTATTTTGCTTTTGGGATTTTTCTTCTTTTCGCTATTGTTGGTGGTGGTGGTATCAGTAGAAGAAGTAGAGGAGAGTGATGGTTGTTGCTCTCCTCCTTGTTCGTCATTATCATCCTGTGTTGCTACTAGAGGCGAAGGAGGATCCCCATGAAAAAGTGAAGTTAATACAGCACTCCCCTCACCATCCTTCTCTAAACATTCATTCACCCAAGAACATAAACCATTCAACGTTGCCAACGCCTGTGGCTGTTGACCATTCATTGATGCATCTTCTTTCGCGACATTCAATAACGGACCGCATGCCGATAGAAAATCGGAAACATACACCCGAGTTTCTAATGTGGATATTGATCCATGCAGTTTGGCTCCAAAAATGATATTTTTATTGGCGTGTAGGGAGGCAATCACATTTTGTTGTTGTTGCTGTTGTCGATCTTGATAGGAAATGCTTTCTTGGGTGGAACGCGGGAGTAATAGATATTTTCGAACGCCATAGGCATCATTGTTAGTAGTGCTGCCTCCTCCCTCTTTATTGAGGAGCTCTCGATGAATCACAAAATCTTCACCTAGGGGTATGGTGGATGATTTGGCGAAGGGAGAGGGTGTGAATAAATTTTTTTGACGTTGTTTGCCTCCTCCTGATCTTCCGTTACCGCTGCCGGTATGCACACTTCTATCGGACGTGGCAGAAGTTTGTAAATGATGATAATAATATCCACGTGATAAATTATAATAATTGTTGTTGTTTCGATTACGTGCAGACAGGGCCCTCTTGCCTATGAAGGATGCCGATGCCATTGGGATTTTCATCCCATGGCGGTTGAACATAATGTTGGATGCCATTGTTTTATCGTCCTCGCGATAGGTGGGCTCTCAGCGCATTCACAGCGATCTTGTTCCACTCGGTAGATTTCATAGGAAATAGTAACAATAATCATGCATGTAAATTTATACTAAGTCCTTTCGTAGAAAGATATTTGATGATCCTAAGTTTAGATTTTTGGCGCGCCGAGCCGACGCCGCCATCGTCCATCGCGTCATTCACAACCATCCAATGTTTTTTTCTCTGCAATATGTACGATACTACAGATGGCCATGTTGTTCATGTTGTGGCTAGTGATTTTGTTTTCATTTTTTCACATAATAATAATATTATTATTGAGACCACATCAAAGAAAATAATGATCATCGCCGTCATTGCATTATTTCTGAAATAGATAACGAATAATATAATTGTGTACAATCCATCAAAAACAACAACAAGAATATCAATATGAAGTACATCGTAGTAACAGGAGGAGTCGTCTCCGGCCTCGGCAAGGGAGTCACCATCTCGTCCATGGGGCGCATGCTCCAAGGATGTGGATTGCACGTGACTTCCATCAAGATTGATCCTTATTTGAATGTAGATGCGGGGACGATGAGTCCTTTTGAACATGGCGAGGTGAGATTTATTATTTATTGAGAGGGATTTGCTATAATTGATAATGCAAATGACAGAGCACGCATGCTAACTCACGAACAACCAATCATTCAATTCAATAACATCCTCCAACCGTCGATCCACCCATTCATAATATATGCAGTGCTTCGTCCTCAACGACGGCGGCGAAACCGACCTCGACCTCGGCAACTACGAACGCTTCCTCTCCATCTCCCTCACCTCCGACCACAACATCACCACCGGCAAAGTATACCGCAAGGTCATCGCCAAAGAACGTCGCGGAGACTACCTCGGAAAGACGGTACAAGTTGTACCGCACATTACCGACGAGATCCAGAGCTGGATCGAAGAAGTCGCACACATTCCAGTGGACGATCAGGGCAATCGCCACTGGGAGGCGCATTCCGAGGGCAACGAAAAGACCAACCCCTCCTCTGCCAATGCCAACAGCAGCAGCAGCGATGGAGGAGATCATCGAATAGCCGACATTTGTCTCATCGAAGTAGGAGGCACAGTCGGAGACATTGAATCCTCCGTCTTTCTCGAGGCACTTCGCCAATTCCAATTCCGCGTCGGACCCTCCAACTTTTGCCTCACATTCGTCTCCCTCGTTCCCATCATGGGAGAGGAACAAAAGACGAAACCCACGCAGCATGGAGTGCGCGATTTGAGGAGTTTGGGATTGAGTCCCACGGTCATTTTCTGTCGTTGCAAGGAGGTGTTGGAGCAGTCGACCAAGACTAAGATTGCGAGTTTTTGTCATACGGATGGACCGCAGTGCGTGTTGTCGGTGCATGATGTTAGTAATGTGTATCATGTTCCGCTGTTGTTGATGGAGCAGAATTTGCATAGGATTTTGGCGGAGAAGTTGCAGTTGGGGAGTATTCCGGGGTTGGAGGGGAGGTTGGATTTGGCAATGAATGGGTTGGAGGAGAAGGCGAATATGTGGAATTTGATTGAGGGGAAGGGGGCGAATGAAAAGGTTATTTCCATGTTGGATGATGGGGAGACTTTGTGTGGAGTTTCGGGGATGAGTCGAAGTATGACGGATTGGGCAAGGATGGCGTTTAAGTTGGATGGGTTCCAAAAGGAAGTGAAAATTGTGATTGTGGGGAAATATACGGGGTTGCAAGATTCTTATTTGAGTGTTATCAAGAGTTTAAAGGTCAGTTTTATTGTGAAAGAGTCTATTGTGTATTTTTATGTACAAGATAAATGCTTGAAAACCTTCCCTTTTTCGTGAATCAATATGCTAATATCATTGCCATTCGATCATTTGCAAATGCAGCATGCAAGTATGGCAGTTGAACGAAAGTTGGACTTGATCTGGTTGGAAGCAGCTCATCTTGAAGACGAATTTGATGACGAAAATGGAGGGGAGAAAGAGTACAATGAAGCATGGGAAAAAATGAAAAGCGCTGATGGTGTAGTCGTCCCAGGAGGATTTGGAACTCGGTGAGTCAACCATAGTTACCTTTTTGGTTTTTTCTGGATTCCTCTTTTATGTACAGAGAGTCTAATTTGGTGCTGTAATTTTGGTTTTCTATGAGCAGAGGATTCAACGGGAAAGTTGCAGCAGCAAAATATTGCCGTGAGAACAATGTTCCATATTTAGGCGTCTGCCTAGGCTTCCAGGCGATGGTCGTAGAGTATTCACGCAACATTTTGAAATGGGAAGATGCAAATTCCACCGAATTCGATGAAGATACTAAAAACCCAGTTGTCCTTTTCATGCCAGAAATTGACAAAGATGTCATGGGCGGAACCATGAGGTTAGGATCAAGAAACACTGCATTTACACACCCCAAGCATGAGGATGGAAGCGAATCCATTGCAAAGATCATGTATGGTAATGCTGATGTTGTATCTGAACGTCATCGTCATCGTTATGAAGTGAATCCGGATAAGGTAGACACCATCCATGATGCAGGTTTGAAGTTTGTAGGACGTGATGAGTCGGGTACTCGTATGGAGGTTGCGGAGTTGCCTAGGTCACAACACCCCTATTATGTAGGATGCCAGTATCACCCAGAATTTAAGAGTCGGCCTTTGAATCCGAGTCCTCCTTTTCATGGATTATTGTTGGCTGCGTGTGGGATGTTGGATGATTATGTTGCTAGGAGTTCTAAATGATTCAGTTTCATCACTTCAGAGAATTGTGCAAATTCTTCTTGGACGAAGCAACTTAACAACTTTATCTAGACATTATGAATACATATCTAACTCCTGTTGACTGATTGCTCTTGTGGGCAGAGTTGGGAGTAGCTAGCTTTTACAACTGTCAAACATACTTTATCAAGAAGCAATTCAATCTTGCAATTGCATCACCTGAACAAGGAAAACATTAAACACATTTTTATTTCACAACTTTCGATTCGTTAGTCAAAATCCCTCCAGTGAACGTAAGATTTTCTAAAAATGCTGGTGAAAAAGACCACAACTTGCTTAACAAAAAAGCACAGCATTTTTTAACACAATTTCATACTACCAATAATTTTAAGTAAGTATTTAGTGGGTCTTTTAATTGGCCATCTCAAGTTGTTGATCATTTTGCTAGAAAAAAATATGTATAGTTATGAAACTAGTATCAGACACTCAGAGAATATTAGTGAACCTCCTGGAGGTGGAGGAAAATACTTAATGTTTAAAAAAATTAAACCAAAACTGTTATTATTGAACAAGCAAATTATTCTTCAAACTTGACCAAAAGAGAAATATCTCAACGAATCATATTTTGGAGATACATAGCCAAACTTCCTGCAAGTTGAGCATCAGTACTTTTTACAGTCACATCAACTCGACTCGCTGATCCCCCAGGCAAAGGGGAAATCTTACCATGAATTAAGGCAACAGACGAACCCCCACCGGCCATGCAAGCTGCAATTCCTTCATTAGTTGCTGCGATCTCCTCCACCTTGTGCATCCCTCCCCTCTCGCATAGAGCCATAAACTGGGAAAGAGTGACCACGCTTGACGAGGATGGAATTGAAGCTGGAGAAGTATGAGGACACTGTCCCCATTGTTCACCAAATTGTGCAGTGTTGATAGCAAGAGGTGCTACGGCAACGCCTCCAAATTCGAACTTGAGGGATGAAAGAGCATCTGACGTGGAAAATGATGGTAGTGGTGCAGACGCTTCTGAGTATCCATCTAATAGACCAGCATCAGCAAAAGGATCCACTGAAGCAGGAGCAGGAGCGGGTTCAGGTGCAGGTGGGGCTGCATGAACAGCAGGGGCAGGCGGCTCTCCAAATGGGGTAGGAGCTAACATATCTACAGTTGAAGGCGCCATAGTACTAGTACCAACGTCATCACTTCCCCATGCTCCCATATCCAACAAATCAACCTCGGGTGCAGGCGCTGGTGCCGGAAGTGCGGGAGCAGGTGCAGGTGGTGGCACTGGAGCAACAGCCGCAGGTTGCATTCTTTGTGGTGATGCAACAGGTGCTGGCGGAGTAGGCGGAGGAGGAGCACCTGACATCCCACCAAACAATGCTGCCGCCATACGTTCTTTTTCTAGTTGCTCAGCCGTCTTGACTGGTGGCGCAGCTGGTGCCGGAGCTGTTTGGGCGCCAAAACCACCATACCCAGATGGAGCTGGCGCATTAAAACCAGAAGAAGAATATGCTGCTGGTGGAGCAGGAGAAGCAGCTGCTGCAGGTGGTGGTGGCGGGGCCTGTTTTCCCCATACGTTAGCAACATTTCGGAGGACGAGTTGCGGCTCACCAGGATTCGCTGGCTGCACAGGAGCTGCATTCATTTGTTGATTCATACCACCAGCACCACCTGGAGGTAAGCTTGTATTGGTGCTTCCTCCAGGGCCCATCGATGCACTTCCAAAACCACGCATGGCACCCTGACCTGGAGCTGTCGACGGTTTTTCATATGGTGTCATCTTAAATACACTAGCAGCCTCTGAGCCAAGAGCTCCACCATAAATATCGCCATCGTCATCATCGTCCTCCGGCTTCTGATATGGCCTGGCTCCATTGGAAAGCGCCTCAGTTACGAGTCCATCCAAAAAGCTCAAATTCAAATCAACATCCACATCTTCCAAACTTGCATCAACAGGAAACACTTCTCCCAACATTTGCGGCGCTGTAGTCAAAATCGTCTGAAACTCCAAACACCTCTTTTGCGCATCAGGATCTGAGCTCTTAGTATAGTCATCCACGACCTTTGCCGCTGCGGCAGGACAACTTCCATACTGTGCAACCATTTTCATAATGGCCGACAATACCAAACGGCGTGTCGATGGCAATCCCCCTCCAAGCTTGGCCGCGCTTCCCGATTGGAGAAGGCGGCACATTCCATCAATGATGGCATCTAAAGGCATGGTGGAACTTAGGTACCCATACTCTCCTAGAACCCAAGCCATTGTTTCGACAAGAACACGTGGCATACGACTGGGGGGTTTGCTTAGCAAGTTTACGTAAAGTTCCACCGCCTGCTTTCGCAACACTCGGTCTGCTTCTTCGTCATCATCACCATTGCCAGTTCCTTCGGCAATGAGGGACATAAGGTTGGTGGCCACCGCTGGGTCTACCAAATCACCAGCAATTTTGAATAGATCTGTAATAGTCCGGACATACCAGGCATTGTTCGGGGCATATCGTTCGGAAATGCGACAAATCTTACCAGTCAAGTCCTTTTTTAAGTAAGGATCAGTAGACCCACGTAAGAAATGCAACAATTTGTCAGTAATGAACTCCACATTGACCGGATTCGTCATGCGGTACAAAAGATCCAGTGTCTTAATAAGCAATGTCTCGTCATTGTCTTCCAAACACTCAATCACTGCCAATTGATGATCAGCCGCATACTTTGGATGCCGTTCTACAATCGATGCCAGTCCAGTCACTCCCAAATACCTCAAGTTCTGTGATCTTGAAGATAAAAACCTGGAAATCGAACTTCCTGCTGCATCTAACAACACTGGATTGGGATAAATCGCCGTGATGGTCCTAACACACTCATAAACAATGGCATTCGATGCATTAATACCCGCCTCCTCCGCCTTCCTCAAACAGTCTCCCACAATCTCATACATCCCCTCGCTAGCCTGTTGATCGTTCTTTCCAATGACAGACAAAATCCTAACAATCTTCATTTGCATCCATGGCGCCGGGATTCGATGATAATCATACTCGCTGGGCAACCTCCTCTCGCAAATTTGTTTCAATATGGAAATGAGACTGGGAACCAAGTCTTTATACGGTTGACAATCCACACGAGACACTGCCTCAATGACATTCAATGTAGCTCCCATGACGGCGGGGTCTCTGTCGCATAACATTTTACGAGTCTTTTCCACCATGTCCTGAATGGTGACAATGTCGGGAGATAATTGATGCAATCTATGCAAGGCAATGATGGCCTTCTTTCTCACGGTTTCCGCAGTATGTTCCAATAGTCCCATGACCTGAGTGGAGACGGTGCTGACCAAATCGGAGGTGATGAGGCTGGTGACGGCGAGGAGGGCGCCGCAGGATTCGAGTAGATTGGAGGAGATTAGATCGCGTTGCATTTGGTTGATGAGCATGAAGCGGAATTCGTGGTCGGGGGAGAGGCAGCAGGAGCAGAGGAGGTAGCCGGTTCGTTTGTGGACGATGGATTGGGAGGCAGCTAGTTCCTATCAGTATCATAATCGAAACATGGATTGATCAGTTGAAAGATCAGACGCGAGGGCGATGAAACGATGATGCAAACAAAAATATAACATAATATAGTATCAAATCAAGCCCGAGCCACAACACTCGCGCAATCGCCATCCCAAAACAAAACTCACCACAGCCTTAATATACCCAAAACTCCCATCGTGACCCAACATCTCCACATACAAAACCCGCACCAAAAATTCCTTCGCCTTTTTTTTATTCGTATTCAACGCATTCCCCGAATTGTTACCGGGCACACCTGGAATGGGTGCCGCCGACACTCCTCCCCCGCTCTCCAGTTTCTTTTTGAGGACCATGACCTCGCGTGCAATGATGCGATCTTCTTCTTGTTTGGATTTGGATTCTCCAATGGCTTTGATGAGTTCGAAGAACTCTTTGGAGAGGTGCATTCCTGACATGGTTGTGTGTGATTTAGAGTATTGTACTGGAGGGGCGAATTCGTGGGTGTGTGTGGGTTAATGTGTACTAGTAGTATGATGTGTCTTTGCTCTACAGCAGGGCCGTGATAAAAAGAACGATCCTTAGGGATAGTAAGAGGCGAGGCGTCTTTCTTGTGGCCGGCACAGTGCAGTTGTCTGATTAGCGTTTAACGATCAACGACGGCGGTGGTCATTGGCCATTGTCTCCTTGCCGTTTGCATGCATCGGTGGGTCGAAAGTCGAAAGGCTTCGCTCGTTCGCGCAAGATGTGCAAAAAATCTTTTGTATTGGTTCCTTTGTATTTTTTATGTGCCACGAATTCTCAATATGAATTGCACATACATACTACAAAAAGTAAATATCATTTGTGTACGTAGAAACAATACTATACATTGTCCAAGCTTCGAAGAAGTTTGAGCTCCCTTAAAAAACAGCTCACCCAGCAAAAGTTATGTGAAAGGTTTGTATGAGTGTGCTGGACAAAAAAATAGTAACGACTGTTTCCACAAGTTTTAAAACTAAAAAAAGTTCAAATATAAAAACCTATTTGATTTTTACTGTTTGCAAAACATTTTCAAATAATAGTATTTAAAAATCAGTTTTCTAGAGAGAAAACGTTTGTTCTCTCGACTTTTAAAAAACTCACATCCGCACGAAGTGGGTAGGTACACATTTTTATATAACATACAATATTTAGGATGGATAGCCCATGTAGCACTTTTGCATTTTTTTTAAGATCAGTTTCCAATTCCAAGGAAATCAAAAAATCTGAGCTGTGCATTTGGTTTTTATTTTATTTTATTTGTTGTGTCCTCAATAAAAACAGTGAAAGTGTGGTCTTTTTACGTAGAAATTATTATGGGTATCTATGTATTTTACCTAAAGCTAGAGTATTTACCACGGTAAAAAAAACTCAGAAGAATGGCGCGCAAGCGCAAACTGCTCTTGATAAAAAATAGGCGACCATCACGCTCACATTATTCATTATTCATTTCATTTGCAACAATGACATTGAAACTATCTCTTGCTCTTGACCACAAGAGGCATAAGAAGTTGTATTTGTATGAACAATCTCCCAGACAGGATAAGCCGTATGGGCACCCAAAGAAAGCAAAGCTCTGTGGAGCAGCAGCAAAATATGCAGCGGCGCCAGTGGCTGGTGCAGCAGCAAATGCCATTTTGAACTCCGCATATGCACATGTTTGTCGACATACTCGCAGCCAAGACAATTCAACTGCACATGATGTTGTCACTCCCGCTACCACACAAAGAAAGCAGAAGCAGAGTGTATGCATCACACGATCAATGAAACCCTGATGATCGACATGCAAAAATAGGAGTAGTATTGATAAGCTGGACCTGACACCTCCCAGTATCTACAGCTACAGGATTTTGGGTGCTGCTGCCACACGAAAAGAAAAGGCAGCAGCAAAAGAGGACAAGGTGAGGGATGTATATTCTTCAAAAATGAAGAGGACTGTTTTGAGTATAGAAGTCTATACCTCTCTAATCTTGATCACAATGTCAAGGAAGAGAGGTTTGAAAGCAGTATTGATCTTTCACCACCCCAAAGACCTCGCCCTACCACCACTGCTAATGATCTAAAACAGCTGGCAAAATATTGTAAAGAATGGAGAGAGCAAATTGCTAGTCAGGATATTATATCCCAATTGGGATTTGATGATATTGGCAATGGAAAATTATCAAACATTACAAAGTAGGAGAAAGTCATTGCTGGTGTGTGGGTGATACTCAAGTACCATTTTCCTGCATTGTCGGATGCACAACATGCGCGTATCATGGGTAAGATATGTATTAATTTTTATGGTCATTACGACCATGAGGCAAGTGACGCCCAAAAGTCATGGTCATAAAAAAAACACAACATTTGTTGTAGAATATTCTATTATGAGTGTGCTACATAGCTCTACATCATAGTCGTAAATAAACTTACAATGTAATCAATACTTTGTACCAAGGAATATTTAGATGTAGTACACCTAAGTTGATATGTAATCTTGTAATA
>JALLAR010001678.1:0-12755 GCA_036939335.1 Conticribra guillardii
CCTTCGTCCAATTATTATAAATACCACCACGGATACTCTTTTTCCTTCCTCTTGACAGTTGTATCTTTCGTATCTGTTGGATACAAAGAACAAGATGCAGAAGATGCAACTTTCGAGTGATGAGGACGAGCCTTTGAAGGATGGGAAAATGGCTTTGTTGCTAAAGATATTGATGTTGTCAAGTTTATTGTTAGATCAATCGTGATGGTTTCAGTGGGGGATTGCTTCTTTTTCTTCTTGGACTTGGGGAGGCTGTTCATGAAGATGCTGCTCTTCTTTGGTGACCAGGCTTTGCCTTTTTTTGAAGTATCCAGAAATAAGTCCCATTTCACGGGCTACCGTTCACTCAGCCGCTTTCGCAGGCAATGGGAGCACTCTATTGAGTTGGCTTGGTTTAAGCTGTTTGGTCATGATAAATAATGGAGAGTAATATTTATGGCATTAATAATTATTCAAATGAATGGACTAATAATTAATCAAATGAATTGACGCACCAAAAATAAAGGCTGCTTTTCATTGATTTAGCATGCATGTTTGTTCTTTAATTGTATTGTTGCTTCAGGTTTGGTAACTGCACGTTCAAAAACACACAAAACTGTAAAATATTTTTTGGTGCGCCTCAGTTCAAATGATGACACCACAAAAATCCGGTGAAACAATATTTTGAATATAGAAAATCCACTACAATAATGCATGACATAAAAATATTGCCTTGAAAAGTGGTTATTCAGACGTACCTTGGCGAGTAGAATCGATTAGGCCACTTAAATAAAAAATAAAACCAGTAATTGCGGAGAAAATTGAGATTTGCCAAAACCGCTAACAAAATAACTAGGCAGCTCAAAAAGTGCCCTGCGCAAAATATTTGAGACATTTCGCGAGACTCAAGTTTACTCTAGCGGGAAGGGTACTATGTACCTGGGCTGTGGTGCTAGTAGGTACAAGCAGTAGTAGTATTGAATGAAACAGATGGATAATAATAATACATATCGCATGCTGTACACAAGCCTGAGCAATAATATCCAAAACACACAAAAACATTGCTGGTATCTACAATACAGCCCTCTCGAATGAGGGTCATGCGTATGTCGTAATCGTATCCAGTGGTGGACAAGCTGTGTACGAGTACGAACGTTTAGCTAGAAGATCATCCTGCATGTGACAAGCAGCTACAAGCCTCTCTCTCAACTAGCACGACAAAATACACACACACAAATGTGACACTACAATATTACCATGGCTTTTCTCGTTCTAGTGGCCCGACTGATGTGAGTGGCTGTTGGTGGGTTGAGGATAATCCTCCCTGCTTAAGGTTACATGGGGATTGGGTGTACTATGAAGCATCAGGGAGTGGACCCTGGCATAGGAAACTTGGGGGATCAACCCTCTAGGGCATCACACACTACAAAATCATGTAGTGTGTGGTGCCCTAAATCTTGCCAAACAAACAAATCTATGTATGTGTCCGTTTTATGTTATAGTTAAAATTTTCATGAGAAATTGTAGTCAAGTAGGCGCTTTGCGCGTACTCCTACAGTGCAATTTATGCCGGGTAGCTACTAATCCACGCCTATTAGGGCCAAGTAAATGTACTTTAAAATTTCAATTTATCCCACATCATAAGATTTACAATTGGAGATAAAAGTTGGAATAGATTCATATTGCATGTGTAATATATTTAGGGTTATGGATCAGATTATATTGTGTCCATTGCTTTGAAATCATGAGTTATCCAGAAAAAATACTTCACACATGCACGTTTATGTTACATTGGAGATAAAAGTTGGAAGATGACTTATATCACTTCCCTCATCTTTCATTTTAATAATGTTGGCCCTATTCTTGTGGCAGTGAGATTCTCTTAAAAGAAAGAGTCCTTCACATGCACACAGTTGGCACTTGCAAATTCCAGCAGTTTTAGCATTTTCTCTCCACCAATCAGCAGCTTGAAGTCTTCCTACTAGCATACTTTCTTCATCTTTTGAATGATCAACTAGGTGTTTTGCAAAGGAGCAGTTGCGTGTCCTTGGAGGTTGCTTCTTGGGGGAGTGCTGATTAGACAACACTAACAAAAGTAATAGCAATCATACTTCCCTACTATATTGGAATGGATCTATCATAATCATATGTGAATAAAAGCTAGCTGCAAAAATTATTCCAGGAGACAGTTGGAAGAGACATCTGGCTTGTGCATCAATCCCATTTCCAATTGTGCACAGTTCTTTCCACATTATAGTGAATTAAGCAAAGAATTGTGTCAACATGGGGCTGATGGGGTGTGTGTTTATTCATCAGCTGCATGGGAAGAATTAGGTCACTTCAATTTCTCTCGTGCTATTTTGGCACTCGAATCGTTTGATGCCGTCGTGTTCACCAAAACTGTTGATGTTGATGATTTTTTTCAGCAGACATTTCTGCCGGATATTTGGGGATTGCCCCGCAATGCCCAACTTCTCGATCGGACGTGCAAATTCCAAATTGTACAGTGAGAAGAACAACAAAGAAAGACACATTTTATCATGATTTGTTCAAGAAGTTAGCTCTAGAGGTGAGTTAGTTGATGCGGGAGAGAATAAGTTGGAAACTAACTTGTATGATCATGGAGTCAAATCAATGGAAAGGGGAAGTGCAGTGGGAGGATGCCGATTGATGATTCAATGTTTTGGTCTTGTCCCTAGGTGCACTAGCTTGATTTGGAATCAAATAGATGGGATGAGTGTGTTTGTTTTGTGCAATGATTTTATTTTGTAAAAATAGTAGGAAACTCTATCATCAAATATCTTTAGACATGATATGAATGTGAAATGGCTGAAAACAGTCCTGTAGATGGCAGGCTTGCAGTGAAGAAATTGCTACGCAGATTCAAAAAAATATATAACATTAATATTCATTTGTATTTAACACCATCCATGTTAGTTTTAAAGAGGCAATCATCACTCTCCCCCCCTCACTCTTAAGTTCTTGAGTCTACACCACAAGAAAGAAGTACCAAAGAATTTTGTTTATCAATATTTTATGTATCTACGACAAATGATAATATATCCAATGCCGTGTCATTAAATGAATGTGTTTAACAACAACATACTTTTCAGTTATGATCCTTAATTTTTGCGATTATAAAATGTTTTTAGAAGTATTATGTAATTCTTTCGTAGCAGTATCGGAGAAGCCACACCTTATTTGATTGATATGAGGACAAACTGCCAACACCCTTATTTGCTAACAGAACTCATAGTTGATTGTGTTCTGAATATGTGAACCCTCCTTGTCCTGTACCGTTGATAAAACTTTGAGGAGCTGCTTGCGGAACATCCCGATGCATATTTGTTGGCTGGTAGCTAACATTATTGGCAATGGTTTGATGCTGATACATATGTTGAGGTTGTGAGTAGGATTGAGCACTGTTCATTTGTGATTGTACTTGCGAAGAGTTAGGTTGTGTAGATGGTGATTGGAATGCTTTCTCGGAAGATTTGGTTGGGGTTTTAGGCCCTTTACTTGACTTGTTGGTTGAGTTGCTTGGTGATGTTTTAGTTTGAAAGGTTTGTTTTGCTTGGTTCTTTTGACTCGTCATTTCTTTCACGTAAGTGCTCACAGCATCACCTTCAGCTTTGGCCAACGATCTGGTTAGATCGCTTTCTTTCATATTCTTTCCTCCGTGAGTATGTGCAAATTGAGCTGCTATTCTCATGGTATCCATATTTTTCTTTCTGGTAGCAGTCATAGTGTCTGTTGGGACACTCGATTCTCCGCGCTCGGAGCTCTGTTTCAAAAGGTTAAAAGTGTCGATCCGGTGATTTTGCATGGCCAATTCAAACATTGATTCATACTTCTTTACAAGACCCATATCTTTGGAAATTTTAGAATGGGGAGGCTTGACCGAGCTGGGACTTGCCTTGCGTTTGCGAGGCTCTGATTTTTCAACGCGTGCTCTGCATGTTGCGGCCTCCATTTTCCGAATTTCTGCTTCTTTCTTTCTCTTAGCATCCAACTCATGCAGCTTGCGTTCTCGGTCTAGCTCTTCTTTCTTATTCCTGTAGGACTTTTTCCTCTCATACCGGTAAGAAATAAATGAGGACACATCAATTGAGTTCTCTGAGTACCATTGGCCGCGATTCTTTCCACTTGGGACAATGAAATATTCTACTAGTCCCGTTGATGGATCAGTGTGGATGCAGCGGACTGAAGTTGAAGCAGGTGTCTTTTTCGCGGCCTTCTTACTAGCGAGTGTGCCGCAAGACATGGTGATCTACTCAAAGGTGATTGCAAAGATGACAAAGTGAGACATGGGCTATCCAGATGGGAAAAAACATAGCATGACATCAAAACACGTCTTACCCCTTTGTCAATGTGGGCATCAAGAAATCTAAAACTGAGAGCCAAATCCTCAAATGTGGTACTTTCCAACGTTTTCTTCCTCCAGTGATGGCATACTGTTGTTTCGCCAACTTCGTATGAAGTCTCATATGCAACAGAAGGTGCACGTGCTGATCCAGCATTCCTCGCAAGCCTCTTAACAGCTGAATGTGGCAATGTACCAGTTGGCTTAAATAACTTCTTGCCTGCAATAGACCAGTATGCTTCGGTTGGGTCAGCTGCCAACGCTTTCTCGAGCTTGTCAATTTTTAGTTCGTTTATTGCAATTTCGATCTTACTCGTTGTGTCAGCCTCGTCAATGCCCAAGAGTGATTCGAGTTGGTACCTAACGACATTCAATCGATCAGAGCGCCGTCTTGAACTAGATGCGCTCAAGACACCACGTGAAACTCGCCTTCTCTTCGAGGCATCAGTTGCTGCTGGTGTAGTAGGCTCATTGGAGTTGGCCTCCCTATCAAGATCTTGCAATTCTTGGGCTTCCATTATTGGACATGGCTTTCGTTTCAAGCAACTCTGATGAAGTTTGTTGGGGCCTACATTCTTCTTCATGTCTATACAATGGAAGCATTCACTACAATCTGCTTCAATGCAGACGTCGCACTTTCCACATATTTTGGTCTTCTTGTCCTTCTCTACATATTTGTCAGGAGCATCACTGGAAATAGTACATTCTTTGGCTGGTGAATTGGTCTCAGTGAATGTCACGTTGGCCTCAACACTCACATAATCCATGTTTGTTGATTCAGTCTTCGCATCTACTGAATTGTTTCGTTTGTTTGTAGGTTCTATTTGTGATGCTAGTGTGGTAGGTGTCTCATTGCGCCTCTGAGATGGTTCTGAGGGATTTAGGTCATTGCTGACAGATTCTTTTGCCGAAACTCCATCCTCACTTTTGTTTGATGAAACAACTTCATAGCATGATGACTTTTCAGCTACTCCATTATTGCTTGTGTCTGGTAGGGAAAATTCATCTTTGACAGAATCTTTTGCTCTGGCTTGGGACTGGGATGATGTAGGAGAAACGTTGCTTTTGGTAGATTCAACGGCTGACACGAGTGGTGATGTTTTGTCCAGCGTGTTCCATTTCACATCCTTTGCATCTGCTGGCGATAAGTTTTGGCTGGATGAATTCTTGTCATAATTTTTTATTTGCTCATCAGGCTCTTCATTTGACAGACCTTGCAACTGGTTAGTAGGGGTGGTGGAGCTTACAATGTTTCTTCGCTTTCCACGTTTCTTCGAAAGCATGCCGTCGCCAAAGATCTTCTCTAGCAAACCTTCCTCGGAGCCAAGTAAGCGAATGATATCACTAATTGTGCAACGCTCCCATTTGCGCCGTACTTTTTCTTTCTCCGGACTCCATTCGCTAGAAATAAGGGTAAATTCCTGGTTACTGCTGCCTGGCGATAGTCGAAGAACCTCTTCAGTGTTGCCATTATCTTTGAGCTCATGCCATTGTTTATAGAATGCTCTGGAACAACTAGCATCTACAAGTTTGATCAAAAGGGTAGCAAGAATTCTAATGGAGTTGGCTTCGTAGATTTTCTTCTTCCAGCCATCTTCGTCCATTCCATATTGACGTGTACCCCAGCCCGTGTCAAGTAAACACGCATCGCATAGAGATTTCTCCAATTTGATCATTTTGTCACGAATAGACTGAACAGGGTCGCAATACGGTATGCGAACTTGTGGACCCAGTTCGGAAGTTGGATCAAGTGACGAGCTTGACAAAGCACTCACTTTGGTAGGGTAATTGTTTATATCATGTAGGATTGCAGGGCAGCTGAATTGACCTAGATGAGCCTTTAGAATAGGAATTGGCGGAGCCCTGCGATAGTTATTGATGTAAAGTACCGGATTGTAAAGTTCTGAATTCCCGAGAAATAGCTCCCTCTCCTCAGTTTGGTAAGCAACCAGGGATTGAAGAAAATCGTGTGCTTCATCTCTACTTGACGACGGCCAAATTTTTCGTGGATTGAACTTGATATGGCGCCAAGGAAGGCTGAAGCATAACTTGGGGCCCAATAACTTGAGCAACTCAAGAAGTTGGGAAGTATTCAATGGTGTAGGAGGCGATGGATATTTCAATGTCAAACTTGGCGAGGATGGCGGCATCGAAAATACTAAAGGTTCAAATGGATCAAATGGCTTGTGGGAAGAACGATACCTAGCGAATACGCTTCCAGATGCGACCAGGAATTCAACAAGCTTCGGAATTTGGCACGTGAATTCAGAATCATCCTTCTGAATTGACAAGCGAGGATTAGTATCAGGTTCAACACGTGCCAGTGCATTAAGTTCAGGACGTAAACCTTCATAACTCTGAGTTTCGATCTTTGGATCTTTCACTTCATTAACTGCAATTGGAGTTTGAAGAGATGCATCCGTGTATCCAGCATGTGTTGCCGGTGGAACGATCTGTGTGCTATGTGGCAGGGCGTTGAATGAATGATTCTCTCTTGGCATAACGGTCGTGATTCCACTGGAAGTTGCCGCCACTAGAGTGCCCTGTGGTTCTGACTCAACAATATTGCACACTTCGACATCATCGATTGTGAACCATCCAAGAAGTGGCCTTCGATCAGAACCAAGTGGCCCCATTTTGGAAGCATCTGTGAGTCTACATTCTTGGCAGAGCCATTTCCCTTCGGGAAGCCTGCCGTTCCCCATATTGAGGCATACCCTATGAAAGCTACCTGGACAACCGTCACAGCATAGTAAATCACCTTCCATCCCGCAAATATTGCACTCATCAGCATTGTACATGTCATCAAATTCATGTGAGAGAGGTGGTTTGCCATAAAGAGAACTAAATGGTTCTGTTGCAAGTTGGCGGGTGCCAAGCTCATTGCTTATATCTCCAACTGACAAGAGTTCGTCGAGGAGAAATTCAAGCATCTTGAGCTTATCTTCGAGCGACAAATGATGATATGGTATACCTCTTTGAAGTTGCTTGATAGGATCAAAATGTGTCAAGGAAGTATCATATCGTGCGCTTTCTTGATGCTGAATATCGTTGTCTCTTGCGCTTCCGCTTTCACCTTTATTATCAGAAAAGGCTTTCTCTCTATTTTCAATATTTTCAATAATGGTCTCCATGACAGCATGTACCTCATCAATATCTTTCTTAGGCATCACCAGTTGACAAGCAGTTCTGGGTGATGAGGAAGAGTTGTTTTCAACTGCATGCTCAACCTTCTTTGTACCCAAACCAGCATCTTTCTGTGCAACAAAAAGATCTCCTTCACGAAAATAACGCTCCAAAACATTTCCAACATCGTCTGCCACTAGCAAAGAATTTTCTTCTACTGGTGGTGGCGGTATGGGAGGGACAAAGATGGGTTGAAATGGCCTTGGAGGACCATTTTCTTTGCGCGAAGGGACGGATTGCATTGGCGTGAATATTGCGGATGAAGTCATGCCTGTGCCGCCTTTTGATGGCAGGATTGACTGGGAATTCGGTTCATGCTTGCCTGATGCCTGGAATGTTGACTGTGCACTAATCTGTAATTGAACCTTGGAAAGAGGGGTCTTGGCATCTTCAGTGACGACTTTTTTTGGTGATCCTACCATTGGTTGTTGAAACTTGTAAGGAGTCGCCACCTCAATATCCAACACTCTGCTTCCCCTCCCCACAGCTGTAGTGAAATGTGCCTGTGCGTTTGATTTTACTGCTGACCCGCTCCTGATGTTCTTTATTGGTGATGGGAACTCTTCGTCAGAACAATCTTCTGAATCGTCAGATCCTGATGACGAGGATTCTTCTAAGTAAGCTTTCTTTGTCTGGGATTTTCGAGTAGACTTCCTTTTCGCTGGGGTAGTTTTTTTGTAAGTGGGCCTCCCTCTCTTTTTTGATGATGATCTACTCGCGCCTTTGGAGGTTGCCACTCCTGGTGTACTTGGTTTAGAAATAGATGTGGGAGGTAATGGCTGCTTTTGAAGAGCCATTTTCACTGCAGTAACTATGTGAAATGGGCAGCAGACAAATCGACCAACAGAATTGCGTCGTCCCATTGGTCCAGCTGGGCATCGGCAAAACCAACCCTCTGTAGGACTGGGCCTTCCTGAACCTGCTATCCTAGATCGACTATGTACGGTATTCATGCTGTTGCGTGAGAGGAAACGGGGAGGCGGTGCCCTTGGGTGCAGTTCCAATTCTTCCATTGGAAGCATCGCAGCAGATCGCAAATCAATGAAAGACTCCTCCTCATCAGTGTCTTCTAGGAACTTTTCCTCCGTCGCAATCGCATAGTCTTCAAAGAAGAGTGGCCACGTAGCATTGTCCAGGAAAAACAAATTATCGCCTCCTCTCTTGGTCACTAAAATCTCTTCCACTGTGGGTTTGTCTGGGTCTACTTCACCACTGGCCTCCCCTGTTCCTGCCTCGCCAATTAGTTTTTTCTTCCGCTTAATATTAGGCACAGGACCTTCTCCAAACTTAGAATAACTTCCCATCCCAATATTTGCATACAATACTCTGATCACGCGAACATGAATCTCCCCCAGTAGACGAGATGGTATTGGAAGAGCTAATGAATTCAGAAAGGACTGTAAAGAAAATGGCGACAAACGAAGCTCAACCCCTAACGTGCGCAGTAGAGAATAGGCAGCCGTCGCTCGATAGGAAAATGATGGTGCGAACTCAGAGGGAATTTCGATGTGTCTAGGGGGAGCAACAGCAGGTTTTGAAGAATGGGTCGTTTGTCTTACACGTTTTTCAGTTCTTGACTTGGTTAAAAGCTTCCGCAGATTGCTGATTGTACAACCAATTGGTTTATTAATTGGTTTTCGCGGTGGTGGTTTTGGTTTTGAGGGTGAGATGGCGTTGTTTCTAGGTGGTGTACTGGCAGATGCGGAGACATTATTTGTTCCTCCCGTCATGGAGTTTAACGGTGTTGTGGGCATCTTCTTGTTAGCAACAGTTCCTGTTGCCGGCCGTAATGTGGCATTTTTACTGAGACGCTTATTCGTTGAAACATTTCCTTTCCCTGCACTCCCTGATGTCTTATTAACTCCAACTGACACGATTGGTGGAATCAACCTGCCTTTGGCTTGTTTGGCTTTAGGCACTGGAAACCCAGCCGGTGCCCCAATCAGTGCTCGCTGCGAGTAAGGTTCCTGTCCTTGCCCAATGCTAGACTGCACAGATGTATTTCCCGATGCTCCCCGATCTCCAGGCGCCACGTAATTTGTTCCAGCCAAAGATGATGCAGCATTGGGTTGCCCGGCTGTTGCATTTGGTGCATTTGGTATATTTGTACCTGTAGGTTTTTTCGGTTTCCTCGGCTTCCTTGGCTTTTTCACTTTCGGTGCAGCGGCAGGTGCGCCTCCTGAACCACTGTGCCCTGCATTATTAGCTGTAACAACTTTCGCTCCCACGGTAGCAGGTGTCGGTCCTCGATAAGTTGGAGCATTAAATGACTGATTCATATTCACTGCAGCATTTGTTGCCAATGGTACCGATGCTGAATAGGCAGCAGTAGCAGATCCCCAATTGTTCATTGCCGGAGCATTGGAAGGGTAACCACTGCTAGGTGTTGGTTGCACCGTATTATTCCCAAAAGCAGGTGTAGAATAGTTTGCGGATTGACCATAATTGCCGTATGCATTATTCGCCACAGCCCCCGCTGCCGCGTTGGAATAATTCATTGATAATTGTTCATAGGCATTAGCAGCTGATGTTCCACCAGAAAGAGCCGGTGCAGTATAACCTCCATACGAAGTATTATTATCACCCATCGGCGATGGTGCCGAGTATCCATTAGCGGATCCCAAGTAGTATTGTGCATTTCCTGCCCCCATAGGATTCGGCACAGAGGTAGGTTGATAGCCCATTGTTGACACCGGCGCTGGAGGATTACTCGATACATTGCTTCCCCCAATTTCGATTGGCGACGGCGCAAAAAGATTGAATGCATCTTGCATGAAAGTGGCGTATTGGTCACCGCCAATGCCTTGAGTGCCCCCACTCATACCGACTCCACCAGCAGTTCCCGCTCCTCCTCCTGATCCTCCCTCTCCGGCATTATTCATGGGTTGGTTCTGCGAATTATTAGTAGCAGCGTAAGCATTGTTGTAAGAATTGTTCATCTGCGACGATGATGATGACCCCGCGGCTCCTGCCAAAAATCCCATAAGATCATTGGATAATGCATTGTCATTACTCCCCGATGCATTATCCATTGGCTGTGTATAGTTGGTATTGGAATATCCGGGTGCCGATGAAGAGGGAGGATAAGTATTAACATTGTTATACATCTGTGTATTATTGGAATAGGATGCATTCATTGTCGATGGGTTCGATGAATAATTATTATAGTTGGATGTGGGAGCAGCAGGGGTTGATCCGTAGGGAGCAGAGGAAGTGGCATTGGTGGTGGTTGTGTTATACATGGACGACGTTGGTGCTGAGGATGGTGCAGTTCCTTGCCCAGGGGCAGGAAAGGGTGTTGGTTCCACCGAGTATTGAGATGCGTTGTTATTGAAACCACCCCCATAACCTTGGTTCTGACTTGAATTATTGTTGGCATTGTTTGTGGAAGCCAAGGTATCCTGCTGTGAGTAGGAATTGAAATAGGGATAGTAGCCAGAGCCATCCATTTTTGCAATATTATTTTTTGGATAAAGTGAGGTGACTCAGGTTTGTGGGTCAGGTGCCCCCTCTTTCACCAGGTTCCTTTGTTTTCAAAAAGATCTATCCTGGCTGTCGCCCCTTCCGAATTCAATGGCAGTGCAACTGAAGTTTGAATGTCACCCCCTTCCCCAGGGATAAAATGAACCTGAAATAACGCGTATCAAGTGACCTATTTTTGTCCTGCTTCGCAATGAATCAAAGAAAATGTGACGATATAAATAATAATGAGATACAATAATCAAGCAGAAATAAATCGATGCAACATGTTTATAGTCACGACTTTGATTTCAAATCATTGGTACAACTCACTATATGTCCTTTTATTCCCCCAACAGAAGTACAGATAGATAAGCAGTTGAAATAATGCCGGTTCCCCGTTGACTATTGATCATTGATTGAAACACGAAGAATGGGAAATGGCACGACAGGTGAGTCTGGGATAAATTGCAGTTTGTATTCATCCAAGAACTCAGTGAATTACAAAGCAAGAGCGGTGCATGCAACAGGCAGAGGAGCTAGCTAGATGGCTTGGTGGATAAATAATACTGATAGCTAGAGTCAGCATCTCAATCAGAGTGGTGTTTTCCACCAAAACAATCAAGGACGAAAACCCAAAGCCAATGACAGCGGCAGTAGGAAGACTTTGATAATCGAACGGCAAATTTGACCAGGACAGCAAGATGGTGCTCGCGGGCAGTCGACTCGCCCGATGCAGCACATTGATTTGGCCAGTGACAATTTGAAAAAATGGCGCGGCAGGCGACGGGACGCGGGAGGCAGATAGTTTCCAGCGGCGGTCGGCAGCGGCTTTGGATAAATTAATTTCTCACCTCGCGATTCGAACACGATCCGTAACGGTTGCAAATGATGATGATGATGATGTAATCGCGGTTTGAATTCAATTGAGCGCGGGACGATACAACATCATGGTCCAAGATTACAACATGAAATGAATGAAGCGTAGGGTTGTGCACAACATGTGTCATTGTTAGTAGATCGTGAACGACGCCCGAGGGAGTGAGAGTGGAGAGCGGCGCGCCATAAAAAAATGGTCCCGCCTAAGTGAACCCTGAATAGGAACTGGTACAAATCATTTTCCAACACTTTATCCTTACTTACTCTATTTACCATAATTTCACATGTTAATTCAAAACATTTTTATTGTTAGCTATTCCAACGTTGATTTCTACTTGCATTATTATTATTTGGAGGACCTCCTATCCCCTTTTCTGCTCCAACATCATGACCAACCCTAATCCCACCATTTGATCCTGCACCTGATCTCATGATTGTGGACAAACTTCATAGTTTTCAATGGTCATGTTCCCAGTTTCAGTTATGTGTGGAAGAGAAACAAGTATAAATATAAATCTAAAGCTAAAGATTATCTCGTTTTGTTAAAGGTATTCGATATCGGACATCTTTAAGCAAAGGTGTCCAATGTCAGACACCTTTAACTTTGGAGGCGATTTTCTCCCTCAAAAGTGGGTATTAATGCACTTTGCATGTGCTAGATCAATTCCACCAAGTAAAACTGCCGCTGACACCACACTCTATCAACAACCAACAACAATGGTGATTGCTAATAACCAACAGTGGCAATGCGATGGCAATCGAACTTATTGCCTGCGTCCATGCAGTGACTTAGATGATGTCGACGACACTTATCTACCTTGTGTATACGACATTGAGAAGGCCTGTCCTGCAGATGATGCTTATGTTCCAAAGTCGATGGAGGACGAGG
>JALLAR010001681.1:0-15783 GCA_036939335.1 Conticribra guillardii
ACGCTAGATACTACCGTCACCATGACGCGTCCCGTCAATGTTTGATACCCGCTCTCCTCTGAGCAGCAGTACTTCATCGCATATAATATAATCATAAGGCATGGTGCTTCAACTCCCAATCCCACTATCGACCACGGTCACAGCTGCGTCGGGGCCAAGCAGGCCTCACGCTCAGACGGCCCAGACACCCGCAACGGCGAATTCTGCCATCGGTTTAAACCCTGCAAACAGCAGTCTTGGCATCATTGACAATGCCGCCTCTGGTTTAGGCCACCGCAATAAAAATCCAAACACAAGCGGTGGTGGCCAACACAACAATCAGAGTCCCTTGTCTCATAACCCAGTGGGTGCATCAAATAATGTACCGATTGGACCACAAGAAGTGCCAACAAACTTTTCCAACATCAATCCCAATCAACATCATCACAACAATAACGACCAAGACATGTCTAAAACACCAGTATTTTCAAATCTTGCCTCTGGAATGTATAATAATCCTCGTCAGAATAACTATGGATATAATGCCAACAATAATCCAAGTGGGCTAGCAGCATCATCTTCGTCATTGATGTTTCAAAACCGACCAACACCTTCATCTCCACAAGCTCCACTCCCGTATAATAACAATAATATGCAGCCGTACCGGCAAATACAGACGATGCAGCCATCTATGCACACAATGATGTTGAATAATAACAACATGCGCAATACCAGAATGTCATATGGTGGGATTGCTCAAAATCAGTCTGGTGGCGTTTTCAATCCTCCTTTTGGTGGCCAGGTTGGAAGAGGATCAATATCAAACAATCCAATAGGAGTTGGTAATGTGAGCAATAATGCTGGAAATTTTGGTGGAATGGGAACTAATTTTAACGCGCAACGAGGAATTATCCCAAACAGCACCCAGTTCAATAATCCATTAAGTAAAGTGACGGTTGGAGGAACAACAACAATCAATAGCAATCAAAATAAGCACCTTGCAATGAATCGCAACAACAATAGCAATATCAACGGCAACTCCAATGCTGGAGGGTCTGGTTGGGGAATGGGAGGCAGGGGTATTTTTGGAAACAGAGCGAGAGAAATAAATGCCAAATCGCGTCCTCCGCTGCAACCAATGACTTCAACATCAGGGTCTGCTGGATCACGTGATTTGTCTCCTGTTCCTTCATCTCCAGGAATGGTCAATCAACAACAGCAGAATAACCTATCGCATCAACGAAGTATGCATAGGACGAACTTTGACGGGAACGATGGGTCTGTAGGTACCGCTGGGGACGACGGAAGTTTGATTCTTGCCGGTGCTGATGCAGCATCTATCACCCACGATGCGCAAGAGGAAGTAGCACTCACCACCGGCCTAGTGACATTGAGCGTTCATGAAGCTTTGACTTTTGGTGAAGTTGAGTTGGCTTTGCATCCAGATGTTTTTCTTTCACCTCACTCGCTACCGGCGAACAGCGCAAAAACAAAGGGCAAGAGCTCAGAAGGCAGTGCTGGAGGTAAAAGCAATGGGATGCTTGGAGGGAAGCTCTGTCCAGGAGATCTTGTAGAGATTCGTGTTTGGGCCGCCCGTCCGGAATTTAACAAAAGGTCAATTTTACCATCAAAATCAAAGGCTGGATCTAGCTCTGTCATGAAATCAAAAGCCAGTGCGAACTCATCGCTTCACTCGCGAAACCCGTCTCTGTTTTCGGTATCTTCGGCATCCATGAGTTTGCTTTCACCAGGAATGGGGTCTGTGCGTGGTTCTAGTTTATATGGTACTCCTATTCCATCTGGAAGTGCCTCCAATAAGCATCGTAGTGTGTCATCACACATTCCTCCTTTGCCATCAATAATAGGAGGAGATGGTCCTTCTCCCATGGACGGAAGCGTAGGAGGATATTCCAGTACCGGATCACTGTATGGAGAGCGACTATTGGAAAGTTCTGACGAGGTTGGTGCTAGTACTGATGGTAGCCGCTCTGGTGTGCTCTATGGTGAAGACTTGCTTGACACTCCTGTGGCAAAGGAAACTCCTGGGACAATGTCGCACATATCTTCTGCAGCATCGACATTGCTTGCAGGGGGTGCATCATTGCTGTTTCGAAATTTAAACCAACCTTCCTCTACACCATCTAATCCATCTGTAACAAACGCGACCATGCCCACTGTCCCTTCACTCACGATTGATCAAACAATGTCTTCGATTGCATCACCAGAACTAGGGACTTTGCCAGGGGTTGCTGGAGATGCTTCTACGATTTCTCACAGTCGAGATTCTTCTCTGGTAACGAACTCTACTGTAGGTGCCATGCACAGCAGAGATTCTTCAATTCTCACTAGCACTGCTTGGATGAATGCATTGAATACAAGCAGCAGTCAGGATAATATGCATCAAACTTCACCTCTTGCAAATAATAAACTCGATGCTTCCATTTCAACCACTGATACAGTACGGAGTAACAGACCTGGTTCCACTGAATCCCACGTCCTTCCAATGCGACGAGATGGTCCACTTATGGCAACATCAACAGCAGCTACGATGAATCTTCCACCACCTCATCCTCTTGCTCTACATTCTACTGTCCATGGCGTTTCAACATTAGAGTCAGGAACTTCTACACCCACACCCTCGTCCCTTCCGTCCTCTCCTAGGATTACTCCTCACTCGACCCCACCGACCTCAATACCAAAACCACCGGTGCCACTTCAACACTCGACAAGTTCACCGATTGGTGATAGTAACAACCAGCCATCAGTAGAGACCATCAAATTTGACTTAACCGTCACTGGGAACGACCGACGACTGCGTTCATCAACTTCTGATGCCCCTGTTGCACCTTCTCCTTCTCATACACGCAACCATTCCATTGGAATTACAGGTCTCACAGGACTTTCATCGGTGACGAATACAGTTGATGTAGGAGGTGGAGGGGTGCATAGACGTCATAGCAGCAGCATCCAAACCTCATATTCATCGGGCCCGCTTTTACCACCCTCTCTTGCCAAAGTTTCTGAAACAAAAGATGACGTTGACCAATCTAGCACCACCAATGATTCTGGCAGTAGAGAAATCAATAAGAACAATACTATTGAAGACGCGATGGAATTAATGCAACGCACACATTTTGTTAGAGTATCTTTTGTTATGCCTGTATCAAAAGGGAGCTTGACAAGCATCAAGAGTGGTGCGAGGACGCAGGTTTCGTTACTCAAAAAAGGTAAGTGCGTGGTTCATCCATGGTGTTTGATGCAAATATCTTACTTTTTTCTTTCCTTAAAGGATTGTCTTTAAACCACATTCTCTTGTTGAACAACAACGGCAGTTGCGGAGTTGTATAATATCTCAGCCTACGATACTGTCTCCGTCACTCAGATAGTGAAAAGTAAACAATCTGATGCCCTCCGATCAACGGCAGCTGACTTTGTGACCGTGGTAAGCATGACTTTTTGTTTTCGTTTACTTTTTGTTTTAGTTATCTTTGCTAGTAGTTTTAATTGATTTGTTTCTCCAGACGATGAAAGACCAGTTCATAAGTAGAGGTGACATGTTTAACTTTCAAAAGGCATTTGTAAATACATGGGTATACGAAGGCAAGCGGTTGACGTTCAATGTAAGTACAGATCTTCTTGTTAGATTCATCCGTTTTCATTAATTTGCGATTGGCTCAATCTGCAAGATTTTACTTTGTTTTACATTTAGAACATCCGCACGAATGCGAAAGTAATCAGACATGGTGATCACGCCATTAGATCAGGCATAATTTCAGAAGATACTAAGATGACGTTCCGGAGTAGGAGCGCGCGTATTATATGGCTGGTAAGTATTTGCTGCATGCAACATTTGTTATTTTTTTTGTTATTGTCGTACTGTAGGTATAAAATTATCTTGACAAACTGATGACCCGCTGTGGTGCTTTCCCGCTTAAGGTTCAAATGAGTTCAGAGATGTGGGACTTCGCATCGCCTTATGAAGCCGCGAGCAACCAAAAAGACCACGAGGCATCTTGTCACATATACTTTGACAAATTCATTGCGTTTGTTCGACGCCTGTTCAATAAATGGAAAAAGTTGGAGGTAAGATGTTCGAAAGAATCTTTACTGTTAGTTTCTGTTGTTTTCCTTCTGATCTGTACATTAACTGATCTACTCCATCTTTTCGTACATGTTTGATTTTATTTATATACTATTAGTTGACACACAAGCTTACTGTGGTCTTCTTCAGCCGAACTTACATTCGCCATCAAGGGCCAGATAGAGATGATTGTTTTCATCCTGTTAGCAATCAAAGGCCTTCGTCGGCCGTGCAAGTCGATGCAGATGGGCGATTATTTGAGGTATAGTAACGTTCTTAAAATTGTTTCACCACTTTATGACCGCACTTTTGCTCATACAGTATTGAACACGCCACCAAACTTGATTGGATGTATAGGATAATTACAAAATTGTGATAGAAAACGAGACAAGGTCTGATTGGGAGTCATTGGTCTATCGGATGAAGCAGGAATTTGTCAAGTACCCAAAAGAAGTTGGAT
This sequence comes from Conticribra guillardii, assembly GCA_036939335.1. NCBI lineage: Eukaryota > Bacillariophyta > Thalassiosirophyceae > Thalassiosirales > Thalassiosiraceae > Conticribra > Conticribra guillardii. The sequence continues at coordinate 4,521 of JALLAR010001681.1, forward strand.
GGGACTTGACTTTAGGAAATGAAAGAATACCTTCAACAGCTTCGCAAGGAAACATTCTTGAGGCTATCAACATTACTCTCAACCTCTTGCACTTGCATTATATTGATCGAGATTTGCACAGAACTGGTAATAGCATCGTAATAATGACAGCTGGTAACGGGGTGTTTGAGATTGAAAAGAATCTTGCTGGTATAACAAAGCAGCGTATGATGGACAATGGAATTGGGTCAGATATGTTGAGTCTTGGTCTTCCTCCACTTCACGTAGCTCCATTTTTTCTCTATAAACAAAAGAGCTCTTCTAGTGCTGAAGAAATTCAAGGCTTTGATGATTGGAAGACATATTTTGAAGTTCCACACTGGATGAACCTTTCCTTTGTCCGGTATGATTCCATCGAAGAACCTATGCTATATAAAAATCAGCATCTAAATGATGAATACAAGCACGAACCGAATGGGAACGAAGAAGTAACACAAACATGGCATACATCGAGTGGTTTCCTCAACCGAAATACTACATCTATAAGCCCTTCAAAGATTGAGTTGGTCCCTGCAAATGGAACTAAGTCACAGTATAAGCATTTAATATCTGACAGAAAGTTTGAAGATATTTTGCAGGTGAGCGTAAGCGAAGTGAGCTGTACGATGTAGCGAACGGAGCTGAAGCGAAGTGAGCTGTATGGCGAGTGAAGGCTGGAGGCGCTAGCCGAACGAGCAGAAAAAGATTTACATACATCATGCTTCATTATCATATTTTATAATATATATACTCACCACATCATTTCATTCATTTCATCCCTACTTCCAACAGGCTTGTCGACCGAGAAGCCGAGGGTAAGTATTTTATTATTTTATTGATTGTTTTTTTGTTTTATTATGTATTCTAATTATTTTATTATTTTGAGTTGTTTTATTTCCAGGGAATATGGCTCTGGGTTGCCCACGTCTCTCTCGTCGCTGTTAAGGAAAAATGCCCATGACAGTGTTACAAATAATGCACAAGCTACCAATCTGGATCCTCTGCACATAGCCACTCGAAAAGAGATTTATGGTCATTCTCTTGACGAGCTTGGTAGACTGTCACATCATCAGACTGTGCATTCGTCGCGAGCGCACTATCTTGAATGGGGTGCTGTAAACTTTGATGATCTTGTCATGAAAAGGCTTCATAATCCACAACAAGCAACACCACATCATTTCAGAAGCAATTCAGGATCTCAACATGCAAGTCCATCTTCGAGCGTCAGTAGCATTGGAAGTTATATGATGATATCTCAAACATTTAGTCTTAGCCATTTGCAATCATCCACGTCTCTCGATAGAACAGGGAATTCTGTTTCCAGTTGTGGAGATACACATGCAGCAATAAACAAGGCGCACTGGAGCGATGACTCAATGACCACTAATGGCACTGAAGGACAACTGGACAAAAAAGATAGAAACTCATTACAAAAAGGGAAAAGCCGGGATTCTTCCGAAGAAAAGAGCAGAAATCTTGCAACTATAGAACAATTCATGTTAGAGCATGATAAGCACACTTTTTCACGCTCACCAAAGGCAAAAAATCTTGATTCCAATAGTGTACATAATGTGATGAAGTCATCTTTAGAGAACGGAATCATGAATAGCTTAAGTGGGTCATATCGGTAAGCATTAAAGCAGTATGAATTCAGGATTAAATTATGTGTTCGTTCTTATCAATGTTTTCATTCATTTTTTATCTCTTAATTAAAAAGTCCTGCAAGCCCCGCAAGACTAGAAGAAAGAGTTATTCCACCATCAAGTTCTGCCATATTCCCTTTCAATAAAGGAGGGCTAGAAGCTGCTCTGGCGCAGTATGATGTCACCAAGCCAGCAAAGGAACGCGATTTAGGTGCATTGTCTTCAATGTCAAGAGTACCGGGCATCACTGAAAATGTTGTCATTCTTCCTGAGGAGCCCACGGGGCGTTCTTTGGCGGTATCCCCACTCAGTGTTGGTGTTTGTATGCCGTTTAGTCTTGACAGAAGAAATGATGCTTTAAGACCAGGTTTTGTGAGACTAGTTGCCCCAGACGGTGTTCCTCGCGCCACTCCTAGTAGTTTATTGAGACTGAGCAACATGACTGATGGTTCACAAATGTTGGATAGGGTGCGACATGATGCTCAACAAGTAAGTTCACCGTATGATCTGGGTTAGACTTATTTTTCGATATATGTCCCTTATTTTCTTTGATTTTGATCAATGTTGTTTCGACAAAAATAGAACAAATCACTAGGTACAATCACATCAAAGGAAAGCAAACTAGGGGGTCGACGAAGTAGCTTCAATAATTTTAACCAGCAAACACCTATTGAGAGTGGAAAAATAAGTCCGATGAAAACTCGTCACCACCTGAAAAATGCAAATAAGAAACATCATCATGCCCAAAGCAGAAAACACTCCCACCATCACCACCATAATACACACCGGCATAGAAGGAAACATTGGGTATTAAATCCTTTTAGACAAGAGGACGAAGATGAAGTGTTAGCTAAGAGGACTCACAATCGACGTCGCTGGTCGCATGTATTCCCGTTGGGAGAAGCTGAATTTGTGAGTAATGCTACGGCGAGAGTGAGCTCACTAGTACGTGATTTAATGAATTCTCACATTAAAGTGTTATGTTGCTATTTTATGACAGAAACGTCACGCTGGCCCCAATTGGAAATCACTTTGTCAACCCGCAATTTTACCAATAACGATTGACTTTCACCCGTCACCGCAAGAGCTTCAGGACCAAGACAAATTTAGAATTAAACAATATTCTGTCACTCTTCCCTCTATGGAGGAAACAAATTACACGAGTCACACTGAATTGCTAGACGAGTTAGTGTGAGCATTACCAATTTATTATACTCCTACATGTTTGTAGTAGAGATTAGCTAACAAAAATCCTTTTTTTCTTCCCTTTTTCAGGCTCCAACGACTGATCCAAGATTATCAGATAGTTCCTCAAGACATCATCCAAAAAAGTGGTCGTCGTGGTGACGTTTCAGAAATTGTTCTAGAGCACATTCTGAGCATGGGTCACAAAATTCAAAGACTTTCTTACAATGCCAGCTCAGACTCTGTTGATGTTATTCAATACTATGCGAATTTCGCAGAGAATGAAAATCCTCAAACTTATCGTTATTTATTGTGGTCTGCGCTTCGACAGGTGAGTGTAAAGGTCTAGTGAAATTTTGGCATTGAAACCATGTTTATCAAAAGAAACATATCTCTGTAACTTTATCATTATCATTTGTTGTTTTTCACAGGACTATGTGAGTGTTGCTCAAACGTTCACCAAGTATACCAGCCCATATAAATGGAATGAGGTTGATATGCTCATCAGTGGCGACGCTAAAGAAGGGATTGTAGAAGGAATGAGGTACCCGCGAATCAGTTTTGTCATTATTCCCGACCATTATAAAAATCAAAAAGAAGAAAAGGAATATTGCGCTAAGTTTCAAAGGCTTCTAGAGTATTTTGCCAAGCTGCAACCAAAACATAAATCAAGCAAAATAGAAGTAGAAATACACATGTGCGGTGATATTTCTCCATGCGACGGTTTGGAAGAGTGCGGCATTTCTGTAGATAAACGATTCATTGTAGATCTCAGAAAACGGAGTACTGATAATTACGAATGGTTGGAGATGGTTCACGATTCTACCTGTGTCACTCGTCGCACATTTCGTATTACTATGCAGTGGCTTGTAGCAGTTGCTGGAAAAGTAGATCAACAGGCCCAACTTCTCCAGAGGAGATGCAATCAGTTTGAGTTGAAGCTTGTCAGGTTTGTGTTTTTGTTTGCAGCGTCATTATTTGATTATATTATCATTTAAATGCATTTTACTGTCGCTCATTCAATTTGTTGTTGCATTCAATCTTGTTAGTGTGCCTCATTTTTCTTGCTTGCGATCAGTTACAATGAACCCATTCGCTGTTCCGATTTTTATTCCAGTACGGAATAAAATGAGTGTTGATAAGATCGAGAGCGCTCTAGTCGGTGATTTTAATTTCGTTTATGATGGAAATCACATGAGTGATCCAAATGACATTGAGTGTGTTGATGACTTTAATTTTGTCGTCAATAGATGGAGCATTAAAAAGAGGAAAAAGTTTGTTGCAGCTCGTCAGTATTTGCATCGTTCGGGGACTCTCTTTGCGAGAATTTTACGTGACGTAAACGGATGTGCTATGATCATTGTCTACTTAAATCAAAGCCACAACGCTGGAGACGATCAACTGCTCAATGTTGCAAGAACTGTTTTTAAGAAAGTCGATCAGTATATTGACGAGCACTGCAAAAATGCTGGCTGCTGACAAAGCTCTTCCTAAGAAGTGTAATATTATTATTTAGTCCCTAAGCATTTTTATCATAATATTTTCTTATCCTGCAGTACCATACAAAGTAATAATTATTTTGCATTATCAAATGAAAGAAGACTCTTGAAAGACTTCATATGCATGCAGATAACATGTTATTAATCCTGGCAAGTTTGACAAGGTAAATACAATACAAACTTCATTAATTTTCCTATGAGTGTCAAATAATATTTTTCAATGCGGCTCGTCAAGTTCACAATATAATATTATATTGAACCTCTCAAACCCAACGAACCTTCGCAGTGCCATGGATCCCCAATGACATTGCCATCAAGCAGACACAGCATCTTACACACCAGAGCAATCATGTTCTAGCGGAACAAATGCAGATTGCGCGCTAACTTGTGACATTGTCTTGAAACCTTCATTACAAATGTGCGCTTTAATTTACTTTCTAAACTAATAGGCTTCCTAGGCAACTTTGCGAAGGTCCCATGTCAAATCTTACGCATCCACATAGTGCAGAACTGTGTTAGTGACAACGATTTCAATCTGTCTTATACCCCCAGTCATAATCATCACATATTTGTATCCCATCCTAGTGCCATGGGGTCATCAGGCACGTCTGAGATGTAGATTTCTCACAAACTATCCATTGCCATTGGTACGCTGTACTGACCTTTTTGGGTGAATGTTACAACTGCATCCAACACAAGTCACCAATGTGATGACATTCTTGAGGCACAAATGGGTCTTTATTCAAGGCAAGTTGAGAAAGAAGCAAATTGGAACACAGTAAACTTGTCAAACATGAGCGCATTGGTGCTGGTGTTGGTGTCAGTATTGCAACATCGAAAGACGCCATTGTCAATCTTGAGAAAGTTGATATGACGACAGTTGAATCCAATAATGGACTCGCCATCGTCATGGCCGGTTAGACAGTTGTCAATCTTGAGGTAACGACTGGACTCATGGTTGCATTGAAATACGGAACCTGAAGCACATGGGATAGTAGATAGAAGCATTGTGGATGAGTGGTTAGTTTGCATTTTAAAAATAATAATTCAAAATCATTTCCATTGAAAACTTCTCACCCTGATTCACTTTATCAAGGTCAATGCCATCATAGAGGCCGCCATCAACCTCGTCAATGTCTCTCCTGCCATCATAATGTTGATGTTGCTTGATTGCTGCCGATTGGCAGCCGCTGATGTTGCGCTTTTTCTTTTGCTTACGCCTCATCTCAAAATTGAGATAATGAGACGAGGAAGTGAAAATAATGAAAAAATCTCAAAGTTGATGAAAAAGTGATTTGTTACGGCAAACGCTAGTCAAAGCATATTTTTTGATGAAATGAGCGAAAGTATCAAAATAAGAATTGAAGCCAAAAGCAAAAGACGCGGAGTTGTTAGTGTTGAAACAGTAACACTTTCTCGTATGTACCAATTTGATGTAGATTTTATAGATGTTCAGAATTCTGATTGCTTTATTCCTCAATTTTTCTGGTGCACCATATTGCCATTATGTTGCATTTTTTTTGGTTCATAGAGTGTTGAGTAATAGTGTTCCTGCCCCATCTCTCCTCCAGTGGATGCCAATGTTTGTGGTGGTGCCGGCGACGGTGTTGTGTCAAAAGTTGAAGAGAGCATGGCCAGTATGTAGGGCGGAAGCAAAACAGATTGGTTGTTGGGTGTGACGTCATGTTCGTCTTTTGCATCAACAGGAGTTATGATGGACGGTAGTTGGTGGTCATGGCGGCGACACCATCCAATATTTTTAAGTTATTTTTATTTTTAATGTCCAGGGGGAGTATGAGGAACGTACCAACAAGCAACAAGGCCGGTTGGCACGTCCTCACCTACTTCCCCTGTACATACTAAATTTAATAAGCACTAAACCTTTTGATGCGAGATCCTGTTAGTGTGGTTCCTGGTGCCAGCTGCTGGGCACAAAATCAAAAATCAGAACCGGCTGGATTTTTTAAGCTACGATAATTATTAGAGGAAGACTCACCAAGAACTATCGTACATCGTACAATGACAATACATAGGTACTTACCATGAACATCATGAACATGAAACACGAACATTGAACAATTAATTGATGACAGTAACAACGCCCATACTCTAGATAACAACGGCAAATAAACCTAAATCAACCATGAGAAGGACGGGATCATCATGTTTGCTTCGACCGAAAAACTCACTTTCTACAGAAGATCTAGCAAAGCTTGCCGCCGAAGACCCACCCACGGCCACAGTCCTCACCGTCACGAGGCTACCAACTTATATCACAGATCGTGATTACACACTGAGCGAGCTGCAAGTTCATGCTCATTCAATTCGTTTCTTGTGTGACTTGCCGGTTGTCAGATCAGACAGTGATCAAATCGCCAACGATTCACCCCATCTCCCACCATCCATCATTTTGTATCTGCTATGGAAGCCGAACACATATCCTACACCTCGCTCTTTTGCTGATGGCCCATTGAGTGAAAGCGTGCGACAATGTCTTCTTGCCAATGGTGATTCTGTTACGCAAGAAGAAATGGAGCGAGTTTGTTCAACTCCTCGTTCATCGCCTTATTCTCCTAGGAGGCAGCACCTTTCACCTCAGACCCAAAATCAGTTGAAAAAGAACTGCAGTCCTCCATTAAGTATGGACGATGAAGTTGATGGCAAGAGCCAAACGAAGTTTAATGCTGGGAGCAATCAAGGAGATCAATCTTCCAACTCCAATGGTTGCATTAATTTTTCCGAATCTAATGATGGCAGTTCAGCTACCCCTCCAACCACTCCAATTTCAAATAGGCTCAAACGCACTAGCAGCTCAAGATGCAGCAATGATCAACAACAATTAACACGAATATATGTCGTTGTTGATCGAGTCTCCTCTCCTGAACCAGATGATCAATTTCCTGGTTTAGTTGAATTGCCTAATATCCCTGATCTAAATTGCTCGTCGTATGAGGAGATGCGGATACAGAACCAAATGATGAGTAAAGGAAGTGAAGAGCAAAAACAGCAACATCTGTTAAATCAACATAACCAGGAAATAAAAACTGCAGAGTCTCTGGCTCGTGCAGTAGCATCATCTCGTTTTCTTCGGAATCGCATCGATGGTATTTCTGTTGGTATCACTGCGGATGGACGCGCGGCTCCAGGATTAGAGGCATGCTTGGATGCTGTGGGGAGAGGGGCAAAAGAAAGGAGAAAGGTGGCAAAGAATGTTCCTTGGAGTATGAATAATAAAAAGAGCAATAAACAGACACACCAGCAGCAACTGATGATGGAAATGCAAAATGGACCTGTGTTAAGCGGAAGCTACTCTTGTGATGAATGTCCAAATGGTATTGATAGGGGTGATGATAAAATGCAAATGTTTTTAAGAAAAGAAAACTCCTTACAGCCCCTGCGAGAGCGGTCTCCCAAATGTTCTCCTATAGCCATTGTTGCCTGTCAGCCAGATGATTTAGAGGGAATGAATCATGATCATCATCACCACCATCATAATGATGACACAGATGCATCTCAAAAGTTATTGCAAAGTCGCATATCTGCCGAGTGGAACGGTAAGGGAGATTACAAAACATTTTCTGATCGAGCCATGAGTGATTATAGACAAGTTTGGTACGCACATGCTAGTGGAAATGTAAGTCTTCATGGCGACGGTGGTGGAAGCGGGTGGAGGAGATTTGGGCGCAAAAAGCCCAAAGTCCCAAGAATATCAAAGAATGGTGCAGATGAAGCGAATGAAGATGAGTATGATGTAGACGATTCCATATCCAATGCAATGGTGATTGCGTTTCTGGTTTTAGTGGTGGCATATGTTTGGAAATATTATGGTAATGCCATCCTTTGGTTTTTGTATGCGGACGAGCGTGCGGCGTTATGATGAATCAGCCATTTATTAGAAGTATCTGTTTTGGTTATGTACGGTTTCAAGTAATAGAAAATAATTCTTGAAACTATTAATGTTATCAATCAAGTTGTGCCAAAAAACTGCAATTCAACCCTCTTTGCGCCATCACTGCTGCTGTAAAGTAGACATGGCACTAGCTACAGAAGTCACCTTTTCGCAATTAAAACTCATGATGGTGTCCCTGCTTCTCTCCAACGGCGTAGAAGCCATGGCCGCAAGTTGAGCAAGCCACAGTCGATCGATTCCACGATCAACAAGAGGCTTCTTCTTTGAGCTACTGCGTGTTCTAGACTCACCCTTCCGTTCACCGTCATCGTTAGTGCCATCTTTCTCCAAGTATAATGGTACAGAGTATTCATCACATGAAGTCAACGCAAGTCGATGTAAAGGATTTTGAAGAATAAGTTTGAACCATTCCCTACATCGCTCTTGCTCGTTCTGTTCCACAAGTGCCAAGCCCAATGGGACATCTAAAGTGATGGAGGAATGCTGTTGTGTTTGTTGTTGCTGCTGGTGTTCTTCCTCCGTTGCTGAAGGGGGTATTGGTGAGCGGGGGGGATGTTCTAACCCTGCAATGGCACTGCTGCTTCCGTTCGTGATGAGAGATCTATTTATCGATTCTTTAAAAAACAAATCTTTAGCTTCGTCGCGAAGATGTAAAAGACCATGTGCCTCTTCGCCAAAAAACGACGCAAGCGCCCATCGATCCGCCCCGGCGTTAATATTAGCAGACGCTGTCACCATCGACTTGGATGCCATATTACTCTTCATTTCCCCAAATAATTCTCCACGTTCATTCTCATAAAGAAATTGACGAACCGGTACCAATTCCAGAGCACTCCTCGCTAATATCATGGCGGGTTTCCATCCATTGATCCGTCCCTTTAATTTGGCAGCTTGACCTCGTATCAATGAAATACCCACAGCAAGACTGTGCTCTTCCAAAATAATCCATTGGAGAAGTTCCTTCTTTCGTCCTTCCACTCCCGCAGGAAATCGGACCAAGAATTCCGATTCGGAAATTGATCCCATCCCGTAGTATTCAAGATCATTGATGTGAACCGAGTTGATTTGAAGATCTAGAGGATTATAACACCGTTTGTCCAGGGAAGGATAAACGCTGCACGCTCGAAAGTCCACGATCCTTCCAATATGATAATTATTGTCAAGGGGACAATATAGACGAAGCGGTTTCCCAATTAAAAACTCGGCAGAATATTCCACTGTCTCCAATTGTTTGTTGTCATTATCGTTAGACATCTCATCCTTTCGCCCCTCAACAGCCAAAGAATTGTCAATCCCCGACGAAGAAGGATCCATCAACGCCAACCGATTCAACTCGTCCACATACCACAATTCCGATCGAGGCGGTGGCCGCAGTGGAACTTCCCCATGACTCATACTACTGATATCCCCATTCTCTCCACCGTTGCTCGGAGCCACATTCCCATCTGGATTTTCTCTCATGTGCTTCTCCAACAACCCCAATACATGGGCACGACTGCAAGAATAATGCGATCGGACGTAATCGCATCGATCGAAATATTTTCGTAATACGGATGTGGCTCCATCGGTGGCACACTCTTTGCAAAAGATGTCTCCTTCTGGAATTGATTTGATGGTTGTTGCATCCCCAACAGTGCTGTCAGGTTGAGAAGCTGTATTTGTTGCGGTAGAAGACGCGGAAGTCGCGAATGACCTATCATTTGAATCATCATCATCATCATCATCATCATCACTCCCCGTATTTTTCTTNGGAAGTCGCGAATGACCTATCATTTGAATCATCATCATCATCATCATCATCATCACTCCCCGTATTTTTCTTCTTCGTTTGAAACAAGGAAGGAGGCAAACAACCCAAATGATATTCGGCATTGCATCCCTTTTGATCGCATAGTAAAATGGGTTCATTTTCGTTTGTGGCAGTTGAATTGCGCCTCCCCTTGCATATTTTACAAGCCACGCAGTCGGCGGTGATGGCGGCAATGCCCTTTTCGGATAAGGGGTCGGGTTGGTAGAGGAGAGAGGGTGTTTGAAATTTGGATGTGGCATTGGTGGATGGGAGGGGCGTTAGAATTATGTCAGGTTTTTTCGATTTTTCCTTTTGTTTTGGTTGGAGTGCATGCGTTGCATTATCTACATCTTTACTTTTCATGGGATCTTTCATTGGATAAGGATCCGTATTCGGTGTGGAAGAATCTGTTGCATTTTTATTTGGAGGAGAGGAGGATGAGGATATGGAAATTCTTCCACGCAACCTCCTTTTGATGGGAGGAGCTCCATCTTTTCCTTTGACGTCTGCTTTGGATTCTGTTAATTCTGCATCTTTTTGTTTCTGTGTGTTCTTGTCGCGTGGTTGTTTTTTACTGGTGTCGTCATTTGTGGAAGCTTTCGGGGCCTTCGTCATTTGTGGCGATCCCGTTCCTGCTGTCTTCGCAGCCGCAACAGTATCAACAGCGGCACCTGAAGCGGCATTGCTGATATTTTCTCTGGGAAATTCCAACTTACAATCATCTGGCAAAAATAAGTTGAACCCCAAGAGCAATTGCGTATGTCCACGAAACAATGTCGTGATGCGTTCAATCACTTCGTTGGTGTCAATTTCTAGCGTTTTGAAGGTTTTCAAAACGCCGAGGAATTGATTATATTCCGAGGAATTAACTCCGAAGTGAGCCTTGACGAGGCTGACGTATCTGAGGGCATCGTCGGCGGATACTTCTGTCATGGTGGCATTATTATGTTGTTGTTGTCTCCCGCCGAGATGTGGATTTGGATATTTTTTTGTGTGCGTTTGTGCAGCGCGTTTGTGAGGTAAAATAATGTGTTGGCTATCGTAAGCTATTATCGCTCTCTCTCAATCTCTTACTTGGCAACGAGCGTGAGCTCTCGCACCACTCGCACGTGTTGTGTTAATTGCCCACGGCCCATGGCTCATGAACATCGCGCGCGCCATCCAAATAATCTTCCAAATCGTTGACCACAACAGCTCATAACCCAAATTAGAACATCAT
>JALLAR010001687.1:0-13812 GCA_036939335.1 Conticribra guillardii
TTATGTTGTGTGCTTCTGGATGTTGTCTTGTGTTGTTGATGGTGATGGGTGATAGATGATGGGTGATGGGTGAATGGAATGATGGGATGGGGTGCATAGTGGGATATGACTCGTGAGCGCTCTCTTCTCTCTAATTCTGTGTGACTTTTCACTGCAATGGGCGGAATGAAGTCATAGGTATTGTACTTGAGACTATTTTGTAGAGTAGCTGAGAAAATGGGGAATATTAAAATAATATAGATAGTACAATAATGTGTTACCTTTGTCTTCCTTCTAGACTATGCCTTCTTCTGCTTCAATTATATTGTTGTTGGCAAGCATGATAATGATATCCTGGTTTTGGTATTGTCATCATCAGAATAATCAACTTTCCAACAACCAAGCAAAAATGAATCATCATCATCCTCAACCTTAATAATAATGTTCTACTATTCTAAGAATAAGAATAAGAAGCGCCTACTTTAAATAGGAGAGAGCGTGCTAAATGAAAATGATTAACCAGATTTCCATCAAAATGAATTTCCTAGATGATATGCATTGATGTCATTCAAAAAATCAGAAGGAGTGAAACGTGAAACAGCTCATCTAACAAGATGCATCCTAATTTGTTCGCGGTAAAGACTTCAACTTCAATCTCATCCAATTGTTACAGTACATAGTTGTCTATCCAAGCTTCAAAGAAGGTTGAGCTCCTTTAAAAAACAGCTCACTTGCAAAAGTTATGCAAAAGGTTTGTGTGTCTGTGTGTCTGTGCACCAAGAAAACAAAAAACGTTCTATGTACTGGTTTCACACATTTTGTTATAACATTAAAAACCTATGTTTTTGATTTTTACTGTTTTCAACACATCATTTTCAAATACAGTTTTCAATTTTCTTCTGTTTTCTAGGGAGAAAAGGTTTGTGCTCTCGACTTTTAAAACTAAAAAAGAATTAAATGTTGTTAGAAGAGAAGCTTGAGCTGCTGTGTCTAATAATGATGGACTAGCAGTTAATGTTGAAAATGTACACTTTTTCAGGGTATAATTTTAATGTCGAAAATGCCAGGCCAGACAATCACATATCAAAGTATGCAGGTATATTACACTAATCTTTGATGCTCATCGGCCAAATTATTGAAATTAAAAGTATTAGTCACTGAAATTTGTTACATAGTTGATCAACTAACTCATCTCAACCAGTTCCAATGCAGCTAGCAATTTTTCTCAAGACATTTGAAATTAACGCCGGAGATACAAATCCTCTCATGACTCTTTCAGGGTGGCATTGTGCATCATACTCTAAAAGGTTTACACATCTTGATTGATGATTGCATTGGGACCTCAAGATGATAGTATGACTAGATGATTACGGGACCAGTGTGGTCGAGAATTCATCATCTCTTGTCAGGATGCGTTTGTTTCATCAATTTGTTTGTTAGCACAATCTAGGCGGATCATACTTCGATCAGCATCACACGTTCATTATCCAAAAACTGTGCGCTTCACATATTTTACTAGCAACACCTGGTAATTTGAAAAACTGGACCACAAATTTCAAAATAACTACGAAAAACAAGGCTGATAAAAAATAGAATAAGATCAGAATACTTATACTATACTAATAAGATTTAATTTAGTCTTAGACTACCTACATTGTGTTTCTTTCAAATTGTTAGTGCCTAGGATGCCACGTTGACCATGATTTCCAACATTTTTCATTCCATTGCTTTCTTTATTGCACTGCAGTCTTTAGTTTGAGAAAATTGTGCACCAAAAATGTGCAAGGCATTGAGAAGACACAAAGCAATGAACTCACATTTGGTTTGTGTTTCTCTTCCTCTGAAAAATTATAAATTATAAAGTGGGACAGAATTCAGTATTTTCATTGTGTTGAGGACCGCTGATGGGATACAAACATTTCTTTACAGGATTCTCCAACTGTTCCTTGTCTTGATTTATATATATATAATACACCGGCAAGTATTTAATCAGGTCTCTCCATTATCTTGCCCATCCAAATCGTCTAACATCTGCCCCAATATTCCCTCTCTTCATCTGGGATTTGAATTGCTTTCTACTCTTTCCACCAGGTCCCCGATTTGAATATTGGGACCAAATACAAGGGATACTACCACGCAATTGCTCTTGGGCACATGCAGGCCCATGTTGCATAAAGCTACTCTGTAGTCGTTCATCAAGCATCCCATTGCGTGTGCAGTCCTCGAAAACTTGCAGAAGACATTCCTCGTCCCCTAAACATGCGTCAACCAAAAGTGAATATGTAACGGAAGTTGGATCAACCTTGCGTTCATGCATGCGATGGAGCACATTCAATGCATTGACACTTCTGTCAAAATGGCAACTTTTGGCATAAACATTGATCAAAGAATTGAATACGACTCCATCTATTTCAATACCAAGTGAGTCCATTCTATCGCAAAGCTGTTCTGCACGAGCAGCAGCTTCATTGGAACCTGATCGGGACCATGCCGAAATAATATTGTTACAAAGTTTGGAGTCCGGTTGTCGAACGTAGCTAGAATCCATCATTTCAAAGAGAACACCTTCGGCTTTTGCGGCGCACTCATAACTATTACAACTTCTAGCATATGCATTCAATACTGCAATGTAGCTATAAAAATCAGGTCTCATCTCTCTATCTCGGCTTTGTTCGTATCTGGCAACAAGTTTGTTGAATATACCTTTGGCTAAATCTCCAGCATCATCACGAGTACTGCGCGAGAATGCTTTCATCACTTCATTGTAAACGATGCGGTTCATACCAACAACTTCCTGCTCCTCCATCCAGTCAAGGATTTTTACACATTTAGTTTCATATCCTTTTATATTAGACATTGTCCAAGCCTTAACCAACGAAACATAGGTGTATGAGTCTGGTCTTTCGTCCGTTTTGCCCATCTTCCACTGCATTTCCCAATGTTGAATTAACTCTTCACTGGCGTTTGGAGGGCTCCCTTTTATCACTGCGTTGTATGTAAAGGAGTCTGCTTTGAGATTATTACTCTGTTCAATAAAGTGGAGAATATCTCTGGCCTTGGAATTGTAGTACCGGTCATTGCTAAGTGCAAGCGTGTTGAGGATAATGTTATAAGTGACGATGTCAGGCACACACTGATATTCAGTCATAAGCTCGAGAATACCCAATGATTTTTCGGGGGCATCACACCGTTTGGATTTTGAATAGGCGTCCAGAACAGCAGAAAAGACCACAGAGTCTGGCGCTAGATGGGGATTCCCTTTGTCGTAAAGGTCGAGCATAGATCGAAGAACCTCCTCTGCAGTTCCCGCAGCTCTGCTAGATCCACTCTTTGCAAACGCATCAATCACACTAGTGTAGTGAATTGTTCTTGGCAAGGCAGCTTTGTTTCCGTTGCGATATTGGATTTCCATTCTCTCCAAAGCCCGTGCCGCTTCGTCGGCCCGACCGTGCTTGGCATATGCATCAATAATTTTTGAGTATGTCCGTGCCGTCGGTTGCATTGAATCATCACCTCTAGCATATTCCTGTTCTAGTGTCTCTAGCAGCCGTTCTGCGGCCGGAATATTGCGCATGTCCAAATTTCCGCTGAGAGAGTGTTTTGCATGGGCTCCCATCACTGTGTTTATACTGAGTCTATCTGGCTTGAGATCGGGGCGCCCTTCTGTTCCTCTTTTTTCCATGTGATCCAGAATATTTTCTGCCCGAACTGAGGCTCTATCAGAGGAGAGATTGAATTAAAAATTATTCGACGATGATCAATATATTATACTGAGAGAATGGCAAACCTAACATAAAAAAGCATATACACTCACGTTTCATCTTCGTCAGTCACTTTGGCATAGGCATTGATCACGGACAGATAGTCTCTATATCCAACCTGCATCCCATTGCCAAGAACTTCCTCCGTCTCCATTCGCAGTAGAATTTGACCTGCTAATCTTGCTTCGCCTTTCGTCCATTTCTTAATATGATTCCATCTATTCATCATCCTACCTGCTGCGTCGGCTAAATTTTGCTCTTGTATGGTAGTGATGTACCCCCCTTCACCATCTGGAAGTTGCATTGGCAATTGTGCAGACAGCGTTGAGAGCATCCCCACATCAGCCTCATTCAGAGAATCAAGAATGCTCTGCATCTCTTCTTCCATAGGTGATGATATTGCGTAGCCATTATCAATCTTCTCCCATTCTTTTCGTATTGCATTTTTCTGACCAAACGCATGGCCCTGCCCGGAGGAGTAAGTCGAGCAGGAAGAATGCATTATACTGCCAGTGGTAGCATTCATGCTTGAATCGTATCCCGTGGTATTATTCAGTGGCCCATAATCTTTTGCGCTACTCAGCCTCTGTTGTTCGTCAAGTTTGGCTGCCACAGGCTCTATCCTAGTAGTAGTGTCCGCCACCAATATTTCCTTCTTTAATAAGCATGGCTCCTCTTCTTTCTTCAACCGCTCTGCGCGAACGGCTGCCCAGACATCCTTGGCTCGTGCCTGGGATCCACAAGCAGAAACAGGTTTACTGCTACTGCTGCCAGAGCTACAATGGAAATTGTCACCTTTGTCCAATTCTCTGCTGGCCCATAAGGACGAAGCTCGTGAATTGATTTTCAACTCCTGGATAGGCTGCCGCTGCTGCTGATTTTTCTTCTTGCTCTTATTCCTCCTCGACTCCTGAATTGGCTGCTGCTGTTGCGGATATTGTATATTGCTCTTCGTCATCCCCCGCCAACCATCACTATCTTTTTTACAAGACGTGGCATCAAGCGTTGACTGCTGATTGGATTTTGGACCTGGTTTTCGTTCAATTTCATCACTATTTGGGAGAGTATGCCCAAATACTGTTCCTGCCTTCTTGTTCACCAAAGAAGAATCGCCATCTAGCTTATCAGATATATTCATATTCTTCGTGGATCCTCCTGGTCGGAGACCGTGTTTGGCCGGCCGCTGGTTCGACTGCTTTGGGGGCACCATCGGCTCCATCATCTGGGCCTCTTCAAGAGCAGTACGGACACCGTGATCGACTGCTTGGTCGTTATAGTCTCCTATGCACCTGCACCTTCCTCCTCACGTCCGTGATGGCCCTTCCTCCGTTTCCTCTTATGGGGATTCCTCAAGGAAAATATGTGGGCGGAAGGGAGGTCGGCGGATGAAATTTGGAGCGAGGGTGTCAGTTTCAAAAAAATAAACCCCTCAAGCCCTCAAAGGTAATCTTGTAAGTTCGACAAAGATTTTACCTCAGAAATTTATGGGCAGGGCAGTTGGACTGTTTTTTTGCTTTTTTTGTCAGTGCGCGAAGGACGCGGCCAAAAAATTCTGTCAATCTGGTCAAGTCCATAAACAGCAACCACGCACGCTTGTCGAAACAACCCAACCCAACACAAAGTAAGTGGCCACCCTTCCATTCCATTTAACCCTGGCCCATGACGACGGCGCTGCTGCTGCCAACCTTCGAGTCGTATCTATCCAACATTGGCATATGAAGCCTCCAATACCAATAACGACCTGTGTGAAGAACCTCGTGCGGGCTGTAATATTATCTCGGTCGCTGCCCGATGGCTTGGCTGTAAAGCGTATCCATCCGAGTCGAGATCACTCTAGTGACCAATTTTTGTCTGAAATTATAATTTTTTCCAAATGAAAATCATAAAATTTCGGCATCCAAATAATTTTCTCCAAATGTTAAAATTTCCGCATCCAAACACCAAGCTCATCGCGGCCGTTTGATTCGTCGCATTTTCATCTCAAATCTCAAAAAAAGTTGCCACCAAAAATGGAGATGCAAGTTCGCCCGCTTCGCTAGCTTGAGAGAGATCACTCTTCGGGGAAATTATTCTTCCCTCCAAACTTAAAATTTCCTCCCACAAAGAATCAGCGTATTGCGGCCGATTGAACCGTCACAATCTTATCTCAAAATTCCAAAAATAATCTGCCGCCAAAATTGGAGACAAGAGTAGATCGACCATTGGGAAAAGTAATTATTCCATCTAAATATTACAATTTGCGCACAGAACACTCAGCTCATCACAACTGTTTGATTTGTCATATCATCAGCTCAAATTTCCAAAAAAAATTGCATACTAACAAGTCGCTCGAAACATTACGATTTGCTTGATCAAAGAATCAGTTAAGAATCAGCTCAATGTTATTACAAAACTCCTCGACGAACCTCGACCTCGACCTCTCGACGTGCCTAACCTCTCGACGTGTTTAATTATTCTCCACTTCTGGACAAGATGATTGGTGCATTCCCACGAGTTCGCTTAGTGTATTGCCTGTGGCCGTCGCTCGACGGTTCGGAGCAGTGTGCGCGAGATTGACACCGCGATAATTATTTGCGGGCGGTGAGTAATTATTGTAAAAATTCACGACTACTCAACAAATAAATATTTCGCACGAATGAGTTTATAGCCTCTTTGACAGAGTGACTGTATGTGGTGCTGGTTTTCATTTTTCATTTCATTTTAGTTATTCGGGGGCTTCCTTTGTGCTGATTTGCTGTCATTTATTTTTACAATACGCTCAACTCATGCAAACCCAATCAATTTCCGTCCCTGCTCGATCATTCTCTACCTCTGGCCAAGTTGATAAGTGCACACCCCGCGTGTTTGCACCTTCTATTGCCCACGCCTTGGCTTGTATATTCGACGCACGTGTCTGTGTGCAGTTCCATGCCATCGTGGTCAAATACAATCGCAACAAACAACAATCAATAACCATGACTTCCAAACAACAATCAACAAAAAATGAATAATGTTTTAATTTCATGTTCACACAACAATAAAGAAAAAGAAATAATGCGACGAAAGGCGAAACACAACAATTAATCATTTATAAAATTGCTCATCAATCACAATTGGCAGGGCCCCCCATACACCATCCACCTTCCTATTATTCTGCACTACAATCTACAATTCCATCACACCCGTCCACCCAACCGCACGTCCATTTCAAGTTGATTGGTGCATTCCCCGCGAGTAACGAGTCGCGTGTCTAAGTCGCTCTCTTCGTGCGTGTGAGACTTATGGGAGACTGAAATCTCCCAACCTCTCCCAACCACTGCGATGGGCGGAAGTCATACATCTGTGGACTACAAAAATTGTAGATATGAGGAAATGGGGAATATTAAAATAATCTACCGTAATGTGTTCGCTTTGACTTCCTTCTAGAGTGTGCCTTCTTCTGCTTCAATTATTGTCGTCGGTAACCATGATATCCTGGTTTTGGTATGGTAATCATCCAAATAATCCAGTTTGCGACAACCAAACGAAAATGAAAAAATGAAAAATAATCCTTAATAATGATGTTTTACTATTCTTGGCGCCTACTTTAGCGTGTTAAATAATTCTATACCAGATTTCTGTCACAATGAATTACCTAGATGATATGCATTGGTGGCAATCAAAAAAATTAGAAGGAGTGAAACGGTTCATCTAACAAGATGCATCCTAATTTGTTCGCGGTAAAGACTTTAATCTCGTCCAATCGTTACATAGTTGTCTATAGTGATGGACTGGAACAGTTTATTTTGAACATATACTCTTTTTCAGGGTATAATTTTGATGTTGAAAATGCTATGACCAGAAAATCTTTCTCAAGTTATGGAGGTGCATTGCATTAAGCTTTGGTTTTCATCGGCCAAATCTCATTGGAATTAGAAGTATTGGTCACTGCAATTTGATACAATGTCGATCGACCAACTCATCTCAACCACATGTTCCTATGCAGCTAGCTATTTTTTCGTAAGACAGTTGAAATTAATGCGGGCAGATACAATTTTACATTGTGCATAATACCCTGAAAGATTTACATACATCGATTGATGATTGAACCGGGACCTCAAGATGAAAGCATGAGTAGATTACGGGATCAGTATGACTGAGAATTCACCATTTCTTGTTAGGAGCGACTTTAACTGTTGATTGCGTTCACTTAATTTGGGATTTTTTGCTCTATCGTTCTTTTTTCCTTCGCTTCCGCTCCTCTTTTTTTCGTCGATGTTCTTCCTTTTCTCTCCTTTTCTGCGCCCTGGCCTCCTTGCGTAATATTCTCTCATCACGCCCTGCCTCTTTATCTCGGGCCGAACTGCCGCCTTCAGTGCTTTCATCCCGTCTACTGTCTACAGGTGCTGCAAAAAGATCATGCCCCGAATGAATATTGTAAGAACTTGCAAGTTCCCGTCCCTCATATGCATGTCCTGCTTCAGCTACAACACGAGCTGTTGATTGAGCGACATCGCCAACGCCATCGCCATCATCATCATTGTTATTTTCTTTCTCTTGAAGATGTTTTGGCAACCGGTATTTTTCGACATGATCAACCCTCATTGTTCGGCCTAGCAATTGCGATCCAGTAAAGTTATCCACCGCCAGGATGCAGCTTCTTGCATCTTCGTACTTGACAAACGCAAAGCCGCGGCTTTTCCCTGTATCTTTGTCACGAACCAGATTGATGTCTTCAATTTCACCAAATTGCGACATGATGCAAATGATGTCACCCTCAGTTAGCTGATTAGGCAAGTTTCCGGCATGAATCCATGCCGAGTCTTGGTACTTTGTGTGCCACGAGGCTGACGTGTGAACAAGGCCCTTCTCAAGCTCAATTTCATTGATCCTCTGAATTTCATTTACGACATTCATTTTCCTCTTTTATCTGGAGCTTGAAGGGTGCGAGATGATATGAACGATAGCTCTGTGGCGGACGGAGAACGAGAGGCGCAGTGGATGGCAAAAATGGCGACGATGGGAAACCGGCAGCAACTCGTTTCATTCATTCAGATTGTGAGGTTTGTTGGTTGCGGTGAATTTTTGACCGTGTTATCAAGCGGTGTTATGTTGTAAAGATTTTTTTGTCTATGAGGGGTCTCTCTTTATGTCTTGCGTCATTTTTTGAGCTAAAGTGATCAATATGTCGTCATTATCGGAGCTAAACCTCTAGAGAGGTTCAATGTCAGCATATAATATATATAGAAGATAGAGTGCAGAGTAGTATCCATCGTCCTTGCGTCGTCCGACCGTTGTAGGCTCACGCAAGAGCCGCACAGCGAGCGAGCTAACCTTCTGATGGCGCAGAACAAACATCACCATCACCTATCATCTTTTATCTAGATACTACCTAGTACCTATCTGCTGAGAAACCTCAATCAACGAAGTAAACGCCCATCCACATCATCATCATCATCAAACTCAATGGCGAATGGAGGTTCCTGCTACTCGATCTTCGACGAAACGCCTGCAATCATTCAGCCGCACCGCATGTACAGGAAATAGTTTCATGATTACCTTTAGACTCTCACCGTTGGCCCTCGCTACTATTGTTTGGCGTCATATTCTCTGCATGAACTCGGTTGCACTGGCAGAACCCATCATGTTCGCACGAAGATCAAATTCATTACGACAATTCATCGCGCCAGAAACTTTATTATATCCTAGCCGTCTTTTGAAGGTCCGACCAATTTTTGATTGTGCTTTTGCAACTGCCGCCCGGTCGAGGACTTCCCGCCCATCTCACCTCACGCAACGAAGTGGTGGCTATGTTTGTGAACCGGGTGCTAATAAGCATCAATTTACTTTCTCCCCGAGAAATACTCAGCATTTACAATCAAGAACTTTAACATCTTTTATTCCCGCCCATCCCAATAAGGATGATGCCCCAAAATCGACGAATATCGAGAGCAATCAGTTGCGTCAAAGTGAAAGCGAACATGAATTACACGACAACATTTCAGAAATAAACGAAGAAAACTGGCGTTCCTTTTCGGATCTACTGACCGAGACATTGGAATTACCATCAATCAGCGTCCCAGCTGAACACGTTCACTGGCTTCTTAGCAACAAACAAAGTCCACTCAAGCCTTTTCTAGCACTTACTATGAATGAGCTTGAAGGGATCCACCCCAGAATCAAAGTTGTTAGAGATTCAGAGGAATTAAGCACAGATTCAAGTGGTAGTGATGGAAATCAGCACCGGAAACGAATACTACTCAATTCTCAAATAACAACAGGGAACGATTCAGAAGCAAGCTCAATAGATTTTGATGCAGCAGACAATATTTCGAAACTGGTACAACTATATCCAGGAATACCTAAAGGTATATTGCAAACACTGGCTGACGAGTTCGACGCTGCACCTGGTAACACCGAAATAATCCAAATCGCTTACCAAAACCAGCCAGTACATCGAATCTTATCGAAACTACTTCCTCCAGAGGCCCAGCCTCCCCCATCATCATATGAGCAAATCGGACACGTAGCACATTTCAATCTTCGATCAAATCACGTTCCATATGGGCGACTCATTGGCAGTGTCATGCTGGACAGATTGAAGCCATCAATACGGACTGTCGTGAACAAGGTTGGGGAAGTTGGTGGTCCATATCGAACTTACCAGATGGACCTCCTTGCGGGCGACGATGACTATTATGTGCAGGTCAATGAGCATGGGTCTTCCCTCTTCTTTGACTTGAGAAATGTCTACTGGTGTACACGTCTAGAAGGCGAACGTACTTACACAATTGAGAATGAATTCAAACCCAATCAGCTGATTGCCGATGCCTTTTGCGGAGTAGGAGCTCTTTGCATTCGTGCGGCGCTTGCAAAAGGTTGTCGTATCATGGCAAATGATCTGAATCCAGATGCTGTTACTTATTGCGAAGATAGTGCCAAGAAAAATGGAATCGATGTATCTCGAAGTGAAACCTTTAGTGTTCAATGTGGGGATGCAAGGGAGTTTATCATGAATCTAGGAATGCTCGACACTTCGAATCTTCCTCATCATTTGATTTTAAACTTTCCACTGGGTTCTCCTTCTTTCCTCAATGCGCTTCGATGGTGGCCAAGCGGCGAAAAGTTGGCAGAACCACCTCGTGTACATTTGTACACATTTGCTCGTGGTGACGGGGATTCCGATATTGTTGATGGAGTAGAAAAGGAAAACTCCACTAGATTGCGAACAGCAGCAGAGGTTGCAGTTGATATGGTAGCTGATGGTTTACTGCCAGAAGGGGGATACATCGAACCTAGCAAGTTTCGAGGAGAATATCTTAATGAGCTCGGCTGCAAGGTCGAAGCAAGAGAAATTCGAGATGCGGCACCAGGAAAGTTGGTAATTTGTGTGAGCTTCAGCGTGTCTCGATTGTTACTAAGGCGCATGCAGGGTGACTATGGATTAGATTAGGTCGAATCTATTAAGTTTATAATGTGTCCGTTTACCCTAAACGAACATCAATTCCGTTTACCCTAAACGACTGATGAACTAAAACCCACTTATAAAGGAAGGATTTTTTTGAAATCGTAGATAATTTGTAAATTCTTTTCACTCCATGCACACAGATGTTCATTAAGATTCGCTTCAGGCGTAAAAAGAAAATCAGTTATAATATCATGATTAATTGCGCTCCCACGACGGCCATTTTTACACTGCTTCAGAGTCAGTGTCATCGCACCAGCTCAGAGTCTTATTTCTTGTTGCGACGCTGCTTTTCTTCATCTTGCTTTTTACCGTTTCCCGTTCCACGAGGTAGTAGATCCCGCAAAAGATCGTTCACAGTCAAACTTTTATGCCCATCCATCCTGTCCTCATCAATCTCTGTGCTCGTCTCATCTGATATGATGGCATTTTCTTCCTTCATCATCCACTGACCTTTTTAGATAGATCTCCTTCAGGCGATTTTCCATCGTCTTGCTTTTTACTGTCTCCCTTTCCACAAGATAGACCCCTCCCAAAGATCATTTGCACTCAAACCTTTATTCCCATCCATCATGTCCTTGTCTTCCTCTGCACTCTTCTTGTCTGATACGATGGCATTTTCTTCAAGTGGTCTATCTTCAGCGCCAGCTGCTTCGTTTAAAAAAAATGCTTCGGACTCAGAAAGTAAATCAGTCCTCTCTGCAAAGGACGGTCTCACACTTCTCACACTATCATGTCCTCCCTCTCAAAGATCCTCATTGTTGTCCTTGGCTGTCGTCGGTCGCCAAAAGTATTTATACTGCATTTCCATAAAACAAAAACTAAGACAATGACACCACCACCATCATTTCCAGTGTCTTTAGTTTACTTGTCTATACATAACATATTAACACCAAACTAATAGGCTTCCTAGGCACTAGGCAGAACTTTGCGAAGGACCCATGTCAAATCTTACGCATCCACACATAGTGCAGAATTGTGTTAGTGACATCAATTTCAATCTGTCTAATACCCCAGTCATAAATCATCTCATATTTGTATCCCATCCTAAGTCAGCGGGTGCCGAATCTGCTTCGGTCAATCTTATTTGTAATATACTATCAGTTTGGATTTCTCGCAAACTATCCCTTGACAGGGTAGTTCGGGCCTTGTTACTGTTGGTACCATATTAGGGCAAATAGGTTACAACTACGTCCGACACAGTCGGCAATGTGATGACATTCTTGAGGCACAACGGGTCTTCATTCCGTGAAAGATGAGAAGGAAGCAAATTCGAACAGAGTAAACTTGGTAAACACAAGCGCAGTGGTGCTGGTGTTGGTGTCGGTGCCGCGATGACAAGAGACACCATTGTTAGACTTGAGGAAGTTGATATGACAACAATTGAATTCAGTAATGGACTCGCCATCTCGGTGGTGGATCGGTCCATCATCAATCTTGAGGTAACAACAGCCATTGGAGTCGTGGTGCTGACGAATGCTGGAACCTGAAGCACATGGGATAGTTGAAGCATTGTGGATGAGTGGTCAGCTCACATTTTTAAATAATAATTCAAAATTATCAAAACGCCATGCCATCGTCATTTCCATTGTAAACCACTCACCCTAATTCACTCCATCAATGCCATTGTAAAGGCCTCCGCCACCATCGTCGTTGCCTCCGCCGCCACCAGGCATAATGTTGTAGGCTGATGGCTGCCGATTGGCAGCTGCTGATGCCACCCTTTTTCTTTCGCTTTCGCTTCATCTGAAAAATGAGAATAATGAGACAAAAATGTGAAGACATTGAAGATTTGATCAAAATGTGATTTGTCATGGTGAAAACTACCGTATAGGTTGTTGAATAAACCGCAACGGAATAAATAAGCCGCAGTTGATTTTTCACTGATTCCTGTGGACATTGTATTTTTAAACATGATTCATGGGCAGTACAGCCTATTGCCCATATATGAATGCATTTGCATTAAAACCACCTTTCGGTGGATGTGCACAGCTTGGCATAATTTGCAAGAATGGCTACACAACCATCTTGAATTCACTGTCAGAATGGGTGTATCTCATCTTAAAAACATGATGACGTGCAATGTCCCAGATAACAAATACCAGTGCTACGTAAATCCTTTGAAAATACAAAAGAAACATGTTGAAACTTCAATAGAACTTATAAGCTAATACAGTATTTGTGTAGAACTTGTTTGGAACTTAAGTAAAACATTCAAACTTTGGAGGCTTGGAAAAAAATGATCCCACCAGACTTGTCCTGCTGTCCAGGACATTCCAAATAGAATTTTTGGTCAGCTGCCTGAAATGGCATTGATAGTTGGACAAGTTGGGCAGGATCAATTTTTTTCAGAGGGTCAAAGGATTTACACAGCCATGGTATTTGTCATCTGCCCCAAGGCGTCAAAGTACGTACGTACATATCAATTTTGAAAATAGTAGATACCCATTCTGTCCGTGTTGAATTGCCATCCAGCTATCGTAGTTGTTTGTAGGGGAGGATGATGATTAAAATCTTTGGCGCGCCAATGACAACAACATTGTGTACGATTGGATGGCTACGCTATTTTTGTATTGATATTTTCGTATGTGACAGTATGTGACATCACGGTATACTGCTGCACCGGATTTGAAATAAATTCAAAATGCT
>JALLAR010001700.1:0-14096 GCA_036939335.1 Conticribra guillardii
TGGTGCTGGAAAATGGAAAATGGTGCTGGGAAAATGGTGCTAAAAACCGGAATATCCTCAAGCTACCCACAACGCGAGATGAAATGAAAAGCTACGCAACAATAATTTATTCCATTCTCAGTATTCAGACATGATCAAAATTGTCTCCAACTTGTCCATTGCCATCTTAAGTTTAGCGCTGGTAGTGCAGCTGAGACTCTCATATCTTGGATTATATCCTATTCGATATGATCTTCCCGATCTCCCCAAATTATCGCCCGATGATCGCTTTTCACCTTCCAACGGCGTCACTTTTGAAAAACTTGGAGAAAATGGTCTGTTATACCCCGAGTCGCTTGTTGTTTCTCCCGAAGGAAAATACCTCTTTGCTTCTCTAGGTGATGGGCGCATTGTCAGAATTGCTACATCCAATCATCGCGCGTGGGATAATCTTTCGTGGCATACGATCGGACGTACAGGTGAAGATTTCCCCGGTTGTGGATTAGGTGGACCATCCGATGATACCAAAATGGAACCAAAATGTGGGAGACCGTTGGGGCTATGGATGGTACAAAGATCGACAGTCGATCCCAACTTTGAACATCTGCCCAAGGGTGAAGAAGTGGAGGATGTATTGCTTGTCGCTGATGCCTACAAAGGATTTTTAATGATTACTAATATTTATGCCTCAGAACCTCAAGGACGGGCAGAATTTCACACACTAGCAACACGCGCAAAGACGGATCCAGCAAACTATACCTTCTCTTTACTGAATGCTATCGTCCAAGCCCCCAGCGGAGACATTTATTTGACTGAAACGTCTCAAACATTTCAAAGACGACGTATTTTTCATGCAGCAATGGATGGCGGGGCAACTGGTAGGTTGTTACGTTATAGACGCAATTCAGGAGAGGGATCTGTGGAAGTGATGGCAGATCATATGTTCATGCCTAATGGCATTGCTTTGTCCCATGACAAAAAGAGTTTATTGATTGTGGGTGGAGTGACTATGCAGAGATTTGATTTGGCTACAGAGAGATTAGATTCCAAACCATTTGTTGAGGTTATGCCAGGCACAGGAGACAATATCAAGGCGATGAAACACTTGCCTTTGGGCCAGTTGAAGAACTGCTATTGGGCTGGATTGGGAGGGAAATATGCAAAGCCTTTTTCGTTGCTAAAAGCATTGTCGGATAAGCCATGGCTTCGATCATTAGTGTTGGCAATAGTGCCTTACCGGAAAATTATTAATTTGATACCAAAGTGGACTGCTCTAGCAGTGTATGACGAGGATGGTGCGTTGGTAGAGACATTGAGAAATGATGGTGGGGTAGATGAAAATGGAAATAAACAGGTTGTGGATGTGCCATGGGTTTCGGAAGTTGAGCCTCTGGGAGACTATCTTTATTTTGCGTCTTGGTACAATCCATTTCTGGCACGGATTAAGAGGGACAGCATGATAGCAACCAATTGATATGAGTGAAAAAAGAAAGTAATGGTGCTTCAAAATAAGTTATTTAAAACATTAAGTTAAATAATAGTGATTCTTCTTTATTAATACGAATACTTTTCTTAACAATACAAACAAACTAAACAAACAACTTTTGCATGAAAATATCTTTTCACAAATTCTACCCATAGTGTCTGATCTCCTTGGTTCTCAGTTGCCACCCCCACAATCCCCTGAAGCGGGACAGTAACACCATTTTTCTACCAACAACGCACATAACCAGAACTTTTCTTTGTCAGAGATCACTTTCAGTCTCAACCAGCACCTTCAACAGTAATTTCCCATGCCCCCCCAGACAAAGCTGTTTGTTCCTCCAATGTATTCCCTTTCTAAAACGCCTTATTATCATTTTTTGTCATGGTTAAGAAATTATTTATTGGACCCACTTGTAATCACAATTGCAACAAACAAAAATTAAAGCCAAAGTGTCATTCCTGACATCACTCGTATCACTCTGAAAAAACACCGCTTCATTATGTCCACATTTTGCGCAAGCAGCAGTTTGACTCCTGGGAAGTGTCGGATCATCGCTCACTGCCGAAGGCACCGTGTGAAGAACATTCCCCACTTCCTTTTTGAGTATGTTTTGGTAAATCATTTGTCCCTGTGCGTATTCGGTGTAGCGACAGAGGCGACATGCATAGCACAATTTTCGTTCGGCTCTATTTTCCTTTGAAGGGCCGAGTCAAAGGGAGGGAGGATGATAACAAGATTGATTGGCTCTCGTGCTATCGAGGCGTAATTAACTCAAGCATTTTTTGCAAATATTCATAAAAGTTCCGAACTCACCTTGGGATAAAGCATCGAAGAATCATGAGGACAAAATTTCATCAACAAAGATCTTGCGTTATCTCCCGAAGTGTCCTCGCCATCATCATCGCCATCGAGCCCTAGAATATCATCGACGGCCATATCATCTTGATATTGTTCATGCTGGTGCTGCTGTTGGATGTGATCGTCGTCCTCGTCGTCGTCGCCAAAGATTCCTCCCGGAGGATTTTGACCGTGTTGGTCTTGCTGCTGGTATTGAACTTGTTCTTCGTCCATGGTCTTTTCGTATTTGCTCCGATGTGGAGGTGGTTTAATTCCAGAGTCCGCGGCGATGGGGCGGGGGCGGAGCGGGAGAAGTGGATAGAAGATGTCGATGAAACAAAATGACGGGAGTGGCTAAGCGATACTACAGACAGACGACATTATTATTTACCTTTAAAAAATAGAGGTGGGACAACAAAATAGCATGAAAGAGAGTAGATACTAGTAGGTAGTACCTATTTTTTATTTTCCCTTTTTTGTCAAATTGCCGCACTCGCTCGCTCTTCGTTCTCTGCCCGGGTCTGCCCGCATGCTCTTATCCGTCCTGCACCTCGCATACTTGATATGACGATGAAAATGGCGGCTGCAATCCTGTCCCAAGCGATCTTCATGCTGGCCGCAACGTTGGCAATAATCGCCCTTTCCTCGTATCAAGAAGTGGCAGCATTCTCGCCACAGAAGAGCGTCAAGACCCGACGGATACGTGGTCACAATATCATTGAATATCGACGCTCCTCTCGTGTTTTGTCACTGTCAGATAAAGACGACGATGGCGATAATTGGGGAGTTGGTAATGACTCAAATGCTTCCTATAATGATCCGAGGGTGGATGCAATGAGATCGATTCTTGAATCGTCGTGGGATGGTGATGCAATGGGTGTAGTGCCAAGTGGACCGGAGAAAGCATCGGAGGCAGCAGGTAATTAATACTTGTCAATACTCTTTAATGCGGTGCATGGGACGCAATTCATGGGACCTATTTGGTCATTTAAACAGATCGTTCTGACTTTTTATCTTTTGTACCCCTACTCGTCTCAACACACAAACCATGATCTTCACGTAAAAAAGCCGAATCTGTGGCATTGGCAATGGGCCAAGGACATAACGTCCTAATGATCGATCTTCGTCTCCCCTCCTACGACATTACGGAAGGACCAAAATTATACGATATATTTGCTGCCTATAATTTCTGTTCCTTCCTGTCAGAAAAACTTCGGGAAAGGAACTTAATTCGAAAGAGTCTCGTTTTGGTACGCAATGAAAAGGAACGCGCAGAAATTGGCCGTGCCGTCAGAGCGAACGAAGGGAGTGATCTGCAAGCAAATGAGTCAAAGATTGTTCAGGTAAATGATGCTTCTGATGTGTCGGCGGGCAATGACGTTGATGAATTCCGTCAAAAATTAATGTCTTCTTGGGACACCCTCGCTGATGACAGTGGCGGTGAGTCTAAACTGGATTCAACTTCTTCGTTGTCTGAATCAAAAATGGATACTGGCGTAAATAATGATGCAAACAATGCCAATGTCAATTACAAATCACACCGTCTTTGGAGTATGGTTGGGAATGAAGAAATTTCAACTGGTCCAGACATGTTCGAACAAGCCATTGCAGCTGTGGATAAACATGCCCGTCTGGAGGTTGATGGTCAGTCGGCAGAACCGGAAGATGCTCTTATAATTCTTTCTCCGTATGATACAACGGATGTTATTGCTATTCGAAGGATTTTGGCACGGTATGGACAAACTCGCACAATTATCATAGTTAATTCAAGAATGGAGTCGTTGCCACGAGAGCTGGATCCTGCGGTGTTAGTGTATGGGATTATGCCTCTAATTGCACGGGCCAGGGGATCTAATGAAGATAATGGTGATGGCAGGGAAGCAGGTCCTAAGGTGGTGGTGATGAGGCGTTTTCCGAAGAAGTGGAGCGTTTTTCTTGATGTAAATGACGAAGGCTTTGTTGACGTTACTGGAGAAAGCCCATCAGGAGCAGAAGGCTCCAAAACATTTCCACCTATTGAATGGGTTGTACAAAGAGTGCAGTCACATATTGAAAACATGTCTAGATAATCATGAGATAAATGAAGTTGTGATATTATTAGACTTACGATTTTTGAGGAAATTATAGATATGAACTAATTCTTTCTCGGTGCGGGGAAAGAAGAATATTGTGCATTGATCACGTGTGGGAGGGCGTCATAATTCATCTTCGTCATCATTGTCGTCAAAATGAAGTGAAGAAAAACTAACTTTGCGAGGGGAATTATGCTGTTGGATAGTGCGACTCAAAAACATTTGAGCGAGGGATATGTCTAACATATTTTGAACTTCCTGGCTTTCCACCGCAGCTGCTATCTCGTCCAAGATACACACATCTATATTATTGCTGACGAGCCATTGATAAAGAAATTCTACCTGGAATTGAATGCTTTCTTGCATCAAGAACATGATGCAAAAATCGTTTTTCTTAGCAGATATAAGAAGCGTATTTGTGNTGAATGCTTTCTTGCATCAAGAACATGATGCAAAAATCGTTTTTCTTAGCAGATATAAGAAGCGTATTTGTGATGTTTTCGATCTTGCGATGAGTGTGAGTTTGTGTTGTTCTCTTCAGTGATTCCTTCAGCAAAAAGGAGTATAATATGATGTGAGTTAGTAAGATTTTCGTCACGATTGTAAGGAATGGAAATATTGAAAAACTTACTTTGTAGTACAGAAAACTAAAACATGTAGCAAGCCCACGCCCGATGGAGTCACACCTTGTTGAGATATTACTCCAAAAGGCAATAGGCAACTTTCTGAGACTATTCAATGATGCAGTTTGTTATTTTTTTGTTGATGGCACTTGATAGCTGTACACATTGAAAAAGTTGAGACAGCACTGTCTCGATGTCATATTTGTCAATTTTTGAGGTAATATTTGAGAAAGCAAGTAGCATTCCAAGTGCAGTGCATGCACCCCAAGCGTGTTTCTTTGCGCTGTTTCTTCTTTTCCACGTAAGATCCCTTGATGATTCACCAAGAGCATCACCAAGAGCAAGTTCAACTTTCGTTGTCAAATAGGANATCAATTGAGACGTTGATATAAATAATGGGAGTTATAGAATGTGCTTCATATAGACCAACCTTTTCATCTTTATCATCCAGACAAGCGTATACTGAAGGAAATAATCCAGTCATCGATGATGAACGTAATTTAGAGTTTTTGCATCTTTCTTTCAGCGCGAGTGTGACATTACCAATTGCAAACAGTGCCTATCCAGTAAAGATATGAGTTCAAATAAAGAGATGAGGAGAGGGTCGACACAGACATCCGAGAGTGCTCAAAAATACCACTCACCATACTCCTTACTGGTGCACTTTTATCTGCAAGCGCGTGTTCCATTACATTGCATATCTTGCTGGAGAGAATAATCGCAAATTCATCATTAAATGGGGGCAACGGATCCACCACAAAGCTATCACTTTCGCCATTGACGCAATCGATGCATATAGTGTAAATATCACCCACAGCTTTACAGGATGAACTCCTAATGCTGGCATTTTTATCCCTGTGATGGCCTGAACACATTCTAAGAATAGACTCAATAAGGCGATAATCCTTTGAAGAAAGGTCGTCTGCGATGTTTGAATTCGGCGTAAACAAAACTTGCCAGTCATATTGTAAAAGAGAACCAAATGAGGTCACTGCGCAGATTCTCACTGATGCTGACTTATCATCTAACGCCGAAAGCAACAGGGGGCAAAATGATTCAGTAACGACTGAAAAGTCCATTTTATGTGAGATGCATTCAGCTAGAAAGTTCCTCCTGCCCAAGACAAATGACTCAATTAACTTGACTCCAAGAAATCTAGACTCTTCATCATTTTCATTGCTACAATGAACGACGCATAAATCGCAGAATGAGGCGAGGTTAAATGGCTCCCTTGTTAGTGCCCACGGTGATGATTTTGCGAGGTTAAACAAAGGCGAATCCCGGCATGATAATGGTCCACTTAGTAGCATCCCAATAAATTCGTATGACGACTTGGTAGACAGCCAATGGTGGGCAGGAGGTGAGACTGGAGTGGCCTGCGCAATATCCGTCACGTTGCCTCCAAGGCTTTCCGTAATGACAAAACTGAAAATTGACATTGATTTGTGTAATATTCTTGGGGACGGAGACTCCCGTTCGATTGATTTTGCAGAAAGGACGTAAATATCTCCTGCGCAGCGAACTAGATTTGAGCAAGGTTGAAGAAACACAGAATTCTCTCTGCTGAATGGTATTCTAGTACATAGTTGCCCTGCCAAGAGAGAACATTGTACCATTACTACCTCAACTGATGAGGGAGAAGAAGATTTCTCGTGTCTATACACACAGCTCATTGTGACGAGATTGTCTCGTATCGATGTCATCAGATTTAGTAAACATGGAATCACGCTTGTAACAGCGCTTCTAACACGTGATGCAATATTCCCTCCACTTAACCTCGTTGATACTCTTCCTTCGCCAGCAATCCATAGCGTCAAGGGCATAGAAGATATCAATACTGAGATGGCGCGTAGCACATCTGGCAATATAATACAATCTTTGCTGCCAAGCTTCCCAGAAGCCAATGATGTGTTGCCATTTTCGACAAGGGTCAGCAAAATCGGCAGAGAGCTATCTTTGCTTTGTAATTGTGATCCAGACCTCTCAAGAAAAAGGTGCCACTGGCTAGCAGATGCACCTGGATAGGCGAGGCATAGGGATGTTAGGACATGTAAAAATTTTGATCGATTTTCATGCAATGCTTCGCTTTGAATCATATTATGTATTTGCGTCGCAATGTTGGATGCATCCAGCTCGTGTGTGTTTCCAGGAAGTCCTTTTTCGCAATGTTGTGGACTTTTGGATTTCGCCTTCCTTAATGCATAAAGTGAATTCAAGGTAACGATCAGACACTCATATGACATGCAGCTTTCCATGAATTTGCCAATGAATTTTTGATCTGCGCTGTCAATAACTTCGCAAGTCCAGTTCCAAAAATTACCAACTGCACTTAGAGTTTTTGACCGTAATGGATTGAAACGTTGATTTTCTTTCCCGTCAGGTAGCACGTCAATGACTAGTGGTGCCAAGATTGCAGCTCCATGTTTTGAAAGTTGAGGTTGGCGATTTGTTAGTTTTCCGTCGATAATGTCAGGTAATGAGCCATCATTTGGGTCTTTCAAAAGAAGGTAAACGGATTCTATGGCTCCGTAGCAATGCTTCATTTTCACCAAAGGCGTCAAGTCGAAATCGTCTGATGCTGTAAGTTTTTCAATGAATGGGAGCACTGACTGTTTCATGACTAAATCCACTGCACTTTCTGCACCCCATGGAAATAGAGGACTGCGTTCTCCATTGCCCGCCCAATTTATAGCTGACACTGCCATAACTTTTGCAAGGCATTGGAAGAGAGATGCCTTGCATGAAACTTCGTCAGTGAAAATTATGGTTGAGTGATCAGTGAATAAGTTGCTTTCGTTTCCTAGTATATTCAATAAAATAGATGCGCAATCGCAGAGCCGCAGATCAGACATTGCTTTTGGACGAGAAGAACTTTTTGTTTGGTGAATATCCAATAGTAATTGGAGGCAAGCTGATGTGAGAATGGAAATTCTGATGATAAAGTGGATGCATTCTTTGATGTATTTGTTTGATTCGGACAAAAATTCGATTTCTTTTAGCAAAGAATGGCACACTTCCCATATCACATCTTGCGATACAAAAGATTCTGCCATTGCAAAATTATGTTTATTTACGCCAGCGCCCTGAAAGAAACGAGCTGATTCAATTTTCCCAAATATTGAGTGCACAAGCATGTCAATAGATTTTTGGAAAGGGCTTTCCAAATTATTTTCATCTACACTTTTATTGTTTGTATCATTGGTACTGAATGAAGATGCAGCATTTCTGAGTTGATGAAGTGCGTCCCTCAATTGCTCCTCTTTTTTCGCCAAATGTGACTCTTGCTGCCGCTGGGAGGAATTGTTGATTTTTCCATCAACCCGTCGTTCGTGATTGTTTGTAGAATTTCTTCTCGATTTAACTGATCCACGAGAGCTTGCATACGAGTTTCTTTCTTCTCCCTGGACGACATGGCTGCTGTCGCGATGTTGCACGGCGCTCCCTTTCCCTGGGGGACGCCATCGGCGCGACGACAATGACGTTGGTGTGGGATCAACCCTGTCATTGTCGGAGCGCAGCGCATCCCAGCGGCTCATATCAAAGGTTGTGGAGTCATATGATATAAGATTCAGTGTTCGTGAGTTGTTTGTGGTGGCGCTTCATTTTTGTTCGTTATGGCTGTGATCTGCTATGATTATTTTCTTTCTTGCACTTTTTTGAATTCTTGCTGAGAGCTGATACTACGTCGGTGATGGTACAGACCACTACCATACCTAGAGTACTCTAGCTAGAGTATTTACTTAATTGACAGTTAGAAGAGCCCAATTTCTTTAATTGTTTTTTAACTGGGATAAGTAACATGCCAGAAAATTTAAATATATTTTAATTCCTATGTATCTCCTACAATAATTTTATTCTAATACCTATTTGATCCAACAAATTGAATAGAAATCCTTTTTTGCACTTAGCGTATCAGTTAGAAACTCGCGNCTCTTCTTTTGCGAATAGAAACTCACAATAAATAATCCGTCAATTCGTCCAGAGCAATAATATGTCAGGTGGACGTGGATATGAAGGAGGGCGGACAAGAATGGTACGGGGGAAATAATATGGGAGAGAGAAACGTTTGCCCGGCCCGGACATGCCGATTGGTGCCATGTGCTTGAAGATTTGAACGTTGTGTGTTGTGTGGTGTGTGGTGCCCGGCCGAGTTGTATTCATTGATAATTCACAGAATTCCCCGCTGGTTTTCTTTCTTTCTCACTTTGGTTTACTTTCTTTAATCAAATATATTACTTGTTACAGGGTACCAAGGTAGGCGCAGTTTTTAATTTTATGATTCGTTGATTTGGTTTTACTTTTCCTGACTCAAGCTATTTATTTCGTTTAAACGCGCAACCAAGGTGGTGTTGAACGTGTAAGTTGCAGAATGAAATAAGTCACATACCATTCCTTTGTTTTGTTTCCGGGTATTTCAATAGATGAATCTCATTCTTATTAATTCCCCAATTCCACCTTATCAACAACAACAAAAATGAACTCGATGTTCTTTCGACATTTAAACTTTTTTCACATGGTAATAAAAAAATGCCCCCAATCAACAGCTACGATCTATCTCCTGCCAATGATTACTTGTACGCAATGGGTATGGGATTGCATCACAGTGGTGTAGAGATATTAGGACGAGAATACTCTTTTGCCAGTGGTGGTGGAATTTTTGACTCGTCGCCCAAAGATGCTCCCGGAGCCAAATTTCGAGAGTCAATTGAGCTGGGCGCATTTGAAGGGGGGTCGGCAGAGTTGCAATCTGCAATTTCCGGTAAGTGGTCAAAACTGTTTGTCCTATGTTGTGTTTGAATCCTTAGCCTTTGGTGTCCGTCACCAACAATTATTATCCAAAAACAATTGCGTTGACAACATCTTTATTTCCATTTTGTGCAAAAAAACGCAAACAAATCATTATGTTTTCGTTTTCCAGACCTACGAGACGACTTCGGACCCGATAGATACAACCTTATTCGACGAAATTGCAACCACTTTGCTAACGCCCTTGTCTGGAGGCTCCTTAATCGATCCATTCCTGGCCACGTGAACCGCTTGGCTGATTTTGGTATGTGCTGCTCTTGCCTTCTGCCTAGGAAACTGTTAGAAGAAGCTCCAGTTGGTCCTAACGCTGGTGGTGATGGAGGAAACTCGGGTTTTCAGGTATTTGGAAGACCAGGGAGGGACAAAAAGGACGATGGGGGTAAACCAACAACGATGGCATTTTCTGGAACTGGGGCGACGCTTGGATCTAAGGATTCTGGTCAGGGCAATAGTATGATTAGAGTGCCGTTCTTAGGCTCCTTGAGAGGTGGTTCCAAGGGAAGTGGAGAGGATTCATTGACAGATAGGAGAGAAAAGGCTCGAATGGCTGCTCTTGCTAGAATGAATGCAGAAAGTGGATCTGGAAGTGAATAATTTTGCAACAATACATTTGGGAGTATATGCATTCAAAGCACGCAAGACAAGTGTTAAAAATAGTCAGAAGATAGCATTTGGTATGGTTTATCTAGGTACACACTCTAGTGCTGTTTTGGTTGTATGCTGTTGTGTCCTACACCGCCCAGCACACTAGTTTTGATACGTTTATTTGCGTCATTTTTATTATGAAAGAAAAAGTTTGAAGTGAAAGTGATGTGATTAAAAAAAGTAAGTTAACTTCTATCAGCTGCCAATCAGTCTTAATAGTGCTTTAGACCAAAAAAATCTAAAATCAAATGGAGAAAGAAATACAAAGACCTTGGAA
Organism: Conticribra guillardii; assembly: GCA_036939335.1. Taxonomy (NCBI): domain Eukaryota; phylum Bacillariophyta; class Thalassiosirophyceae; order Thalassiosirales; family Thalassiosiraceae; genus Conticribra; species Conticribra guillardii. Next base: position 10,726 of record JALLAR010001700.1, read on the forward strand.
AATGATGCACACCCAGATATGTCCATCGGGTGTGGCAATAAGCAAGTTCCCATCTTTATACAATGTGAGTTGTTTGCTGTTAAGTAAAATATTCATTTGCAAAAGTAATGGTAATTGCATTCATCTCAGTATTGAGTCAGCATGTTGGTACTACTAAAAGAGAGTTTGCAAATAAGAAGAAAATGCAAAAAAATGGAAAAAATCAGAGTAAAAATAGGGATGTATTGTGTGATACAATTTATGCTGCAGTAAATGGCAATAAAAACTATGCAAATTATTCCACATTTCAAATGAATACAGAACTCAATTTGAATCTACATAAGAGTGGTGTGTTTTTGCTTCCAAAATGAATTATCTCATTTTTGAATACTGCAATTCACAATTTCCGGAAGATAAAGAAGTACTACTACTAATGTGATTTGTCAATGGGTTAGGCTAGAGCCAAGTGCTCTATTGATGTTAATAGATTCTTAATATATTCCAGATAAGACTATTCTTTCTCAGAAAATAATCACGCATTGAAATTAACATTGAACTGTCCACGTTAGAGCTCTCGTTTTCAATAGCATTCTTGTTTGCTCTTGAACTTGAATATTGCATATTGCATCATATTGGGCATTTAACATACTCACTCATTGGTATTAGGGAAGTGCCATCAGTGTACCTTTTTCTATATATCTGATGATGTCAAATGTCAATGTGAAAGGTAAATGAATACCTCAACAACTCTACTGGTAATATAAAATGATATAGAGGGACACTTCAATCTTTAATCTAAATAGTGACTTTATCCTGCAACACCCACATTCTTAAGAAAACTGTGATATCAATATTAAGTCAGTTCTTATTCTAGACAAATCCAGGAGCAGGAGCAAATGGCAGATGTTTTCATTTTCCTGGAGAGATCATCAGCTTTTGTGTTTGCAAATAAAAACTTTATATAGGGTGCCAGATTTCTTGAGAATATGTTACAAGAGCCCATATTCCAAATAATCCTGTTCTTGGATTCATTGAGAAAATTTCTTTGAGATACCACTATACATAGCAAAAAATTGTAACACTTGTTGGTTTTTGGTATAAAGTGTAAGTATAAATATAATTTATAATGTACATGTTTTTGTGAGTTATGACCAAGAAAACAACATTGAACATTGTGGGCCTTCCTCACTTTCTTGAGCATTCTTTTGAATGCAAAAACAAAATGTGTCATCGCTTCATTGCCAATAAGACCGGCATTAGTGCAAGTGTGTCCCTTAAAAGAATCTTGGGCCATGCATATAAGACAGTTAGACCTAAATTGGGAATTAAAACTGTTGTTGTTGGTGTTTTTCCAGCTGGACAGACATCATTTTTTTGAAAAAGACTTTTGTCACAAATCGGAAATCGGGATAGGAGATTTTCGACAAAAATTGTGTGAGCACAATATTTTTTATTCATATGTAAAGACGTATTGCATATCCACACATCCTCCTTTGCAGGATCCACCATACCAGCACCTCTACCATGAACTTTGGCGGAAAGTATCACCTCAATGGATCAGATAATCCTAACTGAATGGTGCATTTTTGGAAAGCTAAGCCTCAGCTTCTCCTGAACAAGTAGTATGTATTCATACATGAAAGTTGAATATTTCATTCTTGAAAGATTTTTCGTCCATTTTGACAGACAACAGATGGTCACGTGACAGCCAATTTAGGTCTAACTGTCTTATGTGATATGTGTGGTTATTCTTGTGGGAGTAAGGAGTCAGTATTTGGAGTGAACGTGAGAGTGAGATGATTTGTCGTGTACTATAGACACACACACAGATAGTCAATATCATACAGCATCTTCTCATAATAGTTATAACTGAACCTGAACACCTATCATGGAAACAATTTAATTTTTGTGGAGTAGCCTAACACTTGTGTTGTCATTTCAGGAGTTACACTTTTAAATATATCCAATATCAGAGGATATCTTTACCGCTTAAAGATACCTCATCTTGGCTATCTTTCAGAAGCGTAATGCTTATGGTTATGGATTTTTATATTTATACACAATTTTGTACTTTTCTCATAGATAGCTAAAAAGTGCATCATATTGATTAGCAGTGTCTAAAAATTGATCAACTGCACTGTCTCATTTTTCACCGCACTCTCAATAGAAGAACCATGGTCATTACGTCAAAGAGGCCCCTGCTCCCATTGCAGCGGCAATCCATGCTCCATGCAAGGCGTTACATTATGGAAGGATGTTTGTTGGTGTGACAGATAATTTCCATGAAGACAAACCCCAAAACATCACTAATATGTACTACAGTTTAAGCACGGTACCCTTGGGTATGGAAGAATGTCCATTGGTGTAACAGACATTGTCCATGACCATGAAGACAACCCCCCAAATGCTGCTATTATGTGTAATGTACAGTTTATGCACAGTACCCTTGGCAAGGGAAATCATGTTACTGTCCCGGACTGTATCTGTATCAAAGACTACTACCATCACCCTGATCCCAATGGAAAATATGGACCACAAGAATTTTTGAAACCATTTTTGGCTGAACTACGTCAGATACATTATTTTTTTGATTTACTCTTAAAGGAAGAAATACCATCAAATAATAAACCAAATTGTTTTGATTTATTATTCAAAGATGGAACTTCCAAAAATATTAATGAAGAAATAAAACAAATAGAAAGCAACCAATAACTAATTTTCATGACAAATGATCTCTATGTAACATTTATATTTCTTCCATGCCAATGTCAACCCCCTCACCCCTCATCTTTCCCTTCATCTTCATCGCTAGTCTCCCCCAGAACTGTCTCCACTTGTGGAACATTCACCATGATTTCTTGAACTACTACTGTCTTCATCAGATGAACTGGACTCACTTCCAGAACCCCTCTTATTCCTATGTGGTCTCTTTTTGGTGGGCATCCTACACAAATTCTGTACTAGTACTAGCTTTTCAGCTAGGCAGGATGTGATGTCCAGCCCCTTTTGTTTTGTTGCATTTGGTTGGCACCTATACAGACCATCACATTGCAGTTTGTGGGTAATTTTGAAACAATAATTTCTCTCACATATTGTGCCAAGTCGAATATCATGATGCCCTTATTATATGCACTTTTGACGACATGGACATGGCACACTACCGTATAGTAGGTCAGTAAATAGTAAATAAACCGCATCAAATGTTTTATCAAGCATTTTTTTTGTACTATTCCTACGTAAAAAATTGGACTCATCATCACTAACCATTGGCGTGCGGTTTACTTTCCGACCACACCTAGCGTTTTTTGTTAGTGTTTTTTGTGGCAAACCCCTTGTTAATTTTTTTGGGGGTTTGGCATCACCATCAATGAACAAAAATGGAAGCGCGCCAA
>JALLAR010001707.1:0-10492 GCA_036939335.1 Conticribra guillardii
GTGGTGTACGTGGAGCTAGGATCACGAATTATTTCACAACTCATTTGAAATTTACTATTGATCGAGCCGAGCTTCGTTTTAGGGGTTACATGGCGAAAGATATGAAGGGCCCACCTGATAGAATAGCCGACACAATTAAAGCTGTATACATGGCACAGCTCAGAACCAAAGTAGTCACACTCTTGACGGCAACAAACTTTCAAGACTGGAAGTATCTAACTGGGAGAGAATCAGGTGGGGAAGAATACATCCAGGGTGACTTTTTACGCGTATTCGGAAACCTAGCTGGCAATATTGGCGGTGCAATAACAGGAGCATCCAAAGGTGGGGCTGAATCCGCAAGAAATATTGTAGGTGACGCCGGGGCTGGGGCAAACAATCTTTTATTAGGAGTAGGGGATGGAGTTGGTAAAACTGTATTGGGAGCAAGCACAGGTGCGAGAGATAGTCTTCGTGATGCAGGAAAGGGCATTGGCAAAGCAATAGGAGGAATTGGAAATGCTGCAGACAGTATTACAGGAAGAAAAATGACTGGGGATGGAAAGACATTTGTATCTGAAGTCGGGAGTTCCCTAGCTTCAATGGGAAATTCTATTGGGAAAGGTGTGGAAGTAACACTCAAAGGTCCTGTTGAAGATGGCCGCAGGGGATTGTTTGGTATTGGGGGATTATTTAGAGGTGGCAAAAGTCCAAACCCCAAGGAGAGTTCCAGCAAGTAGCTTGTTCCCGAGGTACACGATAAACCCCATTGGCATTTGATGATTGAATTTATTTTCATGTACAAAATCATTTTGTAGACACGAAACTTTTTTGCCACTTTCCTTCTCAAGCTGCAACATATCATGTTTCATACACACTGGAGATCCAATTCTAAGAAGCAATGATATTTTGTTGTAGACAAAGTAGAGAAATGATCGCAGCACACCAGAGCTCCCACAACAAATATTTGGCAACCCTTTGTTGGTGCTACATTTATTTTTGAAGAAGTGATGGTTCTTGTTGGTTTTTTGATATACTATCATAAAAGGATTATGTTGCTTTCTTCATTTGAATGTCTTAATTGCATGGTAACACTATCATACTACTTGCTACTTGTATTGACCAAGTAGAGGGTTGCCAGTAAAGGTCACTAGTAATGACTTCATTACGTTTTAGCTTTCAAATTGTGTTTAACTGCATTCTGGGCAAGCAAAATGGTTAAGGCATAAGCTGATGTGTGCATCAACATGCAACAACATACAAGCATCCCATTTAAATTTGATTTCCCTCCTTGATCAAAAAGTTGTTTAGCCAAACCCCAAATCCATGCTCTCCAAAATATCAACTGTCAGAACAAAACATCTTTAGGGATAGAACTGACACTGCAAACAGCATTCTTCTTTTCAACATCCCATCACTGCTAATATCAATGTTTTTCTTTTTTTATTACTACATCTGCTCTTTTTAACAGGATAACATCTAAAGAGGGGAAATGATCGGAGCGTAAAACTAGTACCATACATATTTTTCGATGTACACGTATTTTTATTTTTTTATGCTTACAGCCCCTATCTCCAAAATATCAACTGTCAGAACAAAACATCTTTAGGGATAGAACTGACACTGACTGCAAACAGCATTCTTCTTTTCAACATCCCATCACTGCTAATATCAATGTTTTTTTATTACTACATCTGCTCTTTTTAACAGGATAACGTCTAAAGAGGGGAAATGATCGGAGCGTAAAACTAGTACCATACATATTTTTTGATGTACACCGTCAAAGTACTGCATAGGCATAAGTACGATATAAACAGAATTTCATACGTATACCAGTATGTGCGTAGGTAGATAGAGTAAGATACTTTTTTTACTACGTGTAGGTACCTAAGTAAATATTCATGTTTTCAAATACTGCTTTTGTAGCTGTGCGCGAATGCAAATATCTTTTGCCCATGATGGCATATTTGAGAAAAAATATACAACTGTCTAGCCCTTGAAAAGGGCTATTCGAATATACAATAACATTATAATGTTAGATGTTAGTTCAGCTGATTGCTAGGGAGAAGCGCTGCAAAAAACGGACAAAAAATTTCGCCCTCCTGAGGGCGCATAGGTGTTATCCTGTGTTAACACATCAGTGTGATGGATCAAAAACCCCTTTGCATAATTAAGATTATTGCTATTGTTATTGCCATTCAGTGGATCAATGATTAATCAATGATGATCATCTTGTTCCTTTGTTGACATATATTTATATCAATGTGTTCAACAATAGAGCTGGCAAGGAATATCTTATTCAATCGCAAAAAATCATCATCGTCCTTATTGAGAATGAGAAATCCCTGAACGTACCAGACCTCTGGATTGGGTTTCTCTTCTTGCTGCTTGTTCATGATTGGTGACTGTGTAGCATAACAGCCACATCACAAACTAGATAGATAGATAACCTACACCAGCCTAAAAAATCTAACAGGAGGAAAGATGGGGCAAGAAAAATAAAAATCCAGAATGAAAACATATTATTATTAGCGTCATTGCAAATGCGTTCGAACAAAGGGAGCACCAATATCTTCCTTTTCACGAACACGTCATTCGGCATAAGAATAATAAATGAGCAGGATTTGATGCATTTTTTACGTCAGAAAGTAGTAGATTGAGAAAACATCTGCTGGCTTCGTTCGCGAGCGGCGCTTCTTCAACATCATACAGCATGCATATGCACGCACAAAATAAAACAAACTCCATTCTCGCTCTCTCGCTGTCATGCTGTCATCCACAAAAATGGCCAGAAATAAAAGCCGAAAAAGACGACAACAACCGCTCACCACGAACTGTGACAAAAAACAACAGAATCTTCATCTCTGCGAAACAACGCATAATTAGAATAACATGGCAGCGATGCCGCGGCAATCACTCCAGCGTCAAAATGTGAGCCAAGATCACAATTATCCCTTTCACGACTCCAATCCTCAACCGGGACTTCAATGCCGCCGCCACAACAATCACAATGGGCCGTTGTTATCGCGCAAAAGATCTCGCTGTCAAGTATTGCACAAATCATATCCAATTCAAACCTCAATCATGATTAACAGTCGCTATTGCTTTTCAAGTAGAAGCATCAAGCATCACTGGTTCTTGTTGACAATACTGCTGCAAATATTATATTCACACACCAACAATACCATTCGAAACCGAAGTACATTTTTATTTGTGAAAGCAAGTCGAGCCTATCCTCATGGGTGTATGTATCGCCATCCATCATATTATACTGTGAGTACATTATTTATGCTGGGAACTTTCTGTACTCGAATTTGTATACAGCATCTGTTTGTGAAATGCATTTTCTTCAATCATTTTTAATGCCTCTTACCCCCCCCTCACAAAACTCCTTTTTGCCGCCAATGGATACACTACAATTTATTCTGCACTTTCCACATGTTTTGCAGTATGACGAAAGGGATGACATTTCATGGGCAGATGCAATAAGCACGAATGATGGATTTGACACTGGGCACATTGGAAGTCCAACGGGGGATCATCAAATGATTATGGGCCACACCGCAGACTCTTTTTATGCTACAGAAAATACCAACTATCTGGGAATGACCGGTGATGGTACTGATGGTGGTGGCAGTAGGGGGATGTTGAATACTGGATATGGTATGGATGTCGTGGGTGTCAATGCGAATGAAAATCTTGGCAGTATTAGTGATGCTGGGGGTGCACGACGGACTAACCATATTGGTAGGAATAGTTTTGGTGGTGCTAGTGGTGCAAGCATCAACTTAAATAGAACTCCATCCTCCTCTTCCTCATCTATCCCCTACACCGATTTTAGATTTTTGCCATCACAATCATCTCACCTACGGCGTCCATATGATCGATATAGATTAACGCGTCGTTTGGGTGCTGGCAAATTTTCTGATGTGTTTGAGGCTGTCGATGTAGTTTGGGAGGAAAGTCGAAAGAGAGAAATTAGAAGAAGGAGGAGGAGGAGGAGAAGGAAGACCAGGTTAGGTAGTAGAGAATTTGGGAATTATCGTAATGAAGGGGATACTACAGAGGACGAGACAACAGAGGGAGAGGGGGACGAATGGGGGAAAGATGATGATGTTGATGTAAAATCTTTGGTGGTCCTCAAGGTAGGTCATGAATTCTTTTTTTTCGTTTTTTGTTCTTTCGCTTTCATTGCATCAAATATTTTTGTTTCATCTTTAATCATACCTTCACCTTTTCTCATGATGTGGCATTGCATTATTTATAATACAATTGCAATAAACCATAAAATATTATGAATGGCGGTTAACTAACAGTGTCTGAAACCCATTTCAGAACGAAAAATTCGCCGGGAATTATTGGTTCTCACACATTGTGCGACATTGCCCAATCTTGCACGGTTCGTTGGAATCGTACTCCCGGATTCAATGGACAAAGAAAGTAGTGAGCAGAATGAAGCGAATTCATTGGAGCAGTCGCAAGAGCAGCAAACACAACGACGGCGTACTACCACTAATGGACAGAAACAAGAGGGCGAAAAAACAAAAACAAATGGCCATTTATCGAAAATTTCGACATCAACTGTCAAAATCAGCAGCAACAACAGCCATGACAAAAACAACATTCCCGACGGAAAACAACTACCAGCGTTAGTACTAGAACATGCCGGCCAACATTCCCAATGGTTCTGCCACGGTCCCCGCCCTTCTATCAATCCCACAGCACAACAACATCATCTAAACAATGAATTAGAAGAGCATGATAGTGATTACCTCTCTGAACATGAAATGAAATATTACCTCTGCCACCTCCTTATAGCTCTTGATGGTTTACACGCGGCAGGAATAATGCATCGGGATGTTAAGCCAAGGAATTGTTTGATAAATCACTTTTCTTATCCGGACTGGAATCGCAAACACAGAAGCAGTAATGCAAGTGAGATCGAAAAAGAGTCATCATCATCACCTTCATCAATATCGCAACAAATTCCACAACCATTGCCACCTCCGCCTCTCATGTTAGTTGATTTAGGCCTTGCAGACTTCTACTTACCCGGAAAAGACTACAATGTCCGTGTGGCATCTCGCCATTACAAAAGCCCAGAATTACTGATCGGGTATGAGTATTATGATTATGCCATCGATATGTGGAGTGTAGGATGCATGTTAGCAGGCTTGTTGTTCAGGAGAGAACCATTCTTTCGTGGGTGAGTTTTTAGTTTTGTTCCCATTGTTTATTGGCAAGAGCAAAGTAACGAGACAGATATATCACGATCCACAATGCATTCTGGTTTAGGCACCTACTCAACACCCTTTCTTTTTAACCATATGCACCACTACCTTGTGATGTTTATTCGCAACAATTTTTAGCAAAGACAACGAAGATCAACTCGGCAAAATCGTATCTGTGCTAGGAACACGCGACTTTCTTCCGTATTGCCGTAAATGCAATGTGAGCCTTTCATCCAAGGCACGTGCCGCCATTGGTAAATATTGCTCATCGTCTATGTCATCTTCATCCGCTCCATCATCAGAAGATGCACCTGCCCTTGATAGGGATGTCGGACAACGGGCACCATGGCTTTCATTCCTCTCGCCGAAGTGCCCAATTCCAAGTCCTGATGCATTGGACTTGTTAGATCGCTTGTTGGTTTACGACCACGAACAACGGTGGACAGCAAGGGAAGCTCTGGGTCATTCATTTTTTGACGAGGTTAGGGAAGAGGTGTGGAGGGAAGTGCAGGAACGAATTCTATGGGAGAGTCAATGGCGGCCTTTATTAATGCAGAGTAGATAATGGGGTAATTATTTATGCTTATTATATCCGAATTGAGGCTGGCTGATGTTTAGAGTAATGTTTAGTGTTTAGCAAGGAAGCACACAATACAAATGGATCATTGGCGAAGCTTTTGGATTGATATAAATATAATTTCTGTGTTTAAGCTACTATTTAATCAAATCAATACCAATGTACTGTCTTTAGTGCTGCAGTGTTGCGGGATGTTGTTCAGATATTCACCGTGATTATTGATAGATCAATAGTACTTACTTTTATCGTTTTCATGATGATGTAGACAAAAAATGCCGCTTTTGGGTGGAAAGTTCATGAATTAATTATTAATTCATTGATACGAAAGTTCATCACATTCAGCTTAGCATTCACATATTATGCTTCATGTTAAAACTGCTGTTAGGGTATTGATTCTGTTCAAACAAATCCACACATACGACTAACTCCCATCATCAGCTCCACCCATCCTTATGAACTGCAATGCAAAGGAAGTAGATGCACGACGGATTGTTATTAGGATTTGGAATAAACTCCTTGCTTCGATACTAACATAATATCTATTTTTTTAGCGGCGCGGGGCTCCAAAGGGATTACTCGGGGCACTTGCATTGCCTCCAAAAGTTGACCCAGCGCCAAATGGACTAGGTCCTCCAAATCCGCCTTGTGCCCCACCGCCAAAGGGACTGCTACCAGTACTAGCACTTGCGCCAAAAGGACTTGGATTTTGAGTAATGCCGCCACCAAAGGGGTTATTGCTGGAAGATACCGCCCCTTGTGCTCCACCACCAAAGGGACTGTTGCGTGTGTTAGCACTGCCCGCACCAAACGGGCTTGGATTGCTACTACCACCAAATGGGTTATTGTTGGAAGACGGAGCAGCTTGTGCACCACCACCAAATGGACTGTTGCTCGTATTAGCATTTCCACCAAAGGGACTCTGGGAAGGAAAACTTTGATTATGATTATGATTGCCACCAAAAGCCCCACTAGTTGACGATGATGGCCCCTGTGCATTCCCACCTCCACCACTTTCATGCGAGAAAGTGCACTTGTCTCCAAATCGGCAGTTGCCACTGGCGAAGAATTTACATGGTGGTCTCTTATCTTTTGATTCCATGTTATTCCCTCCACCAGAGTTGCCGAATCCAGAAGATGAATTGCCACCGAATGTATTGTTGGATGGAGCATTGGAAGATGATTCATGCGAAAAAGTGCATTTGTCTCCAAATCGGCAATTGCCACTGGCGAAAAACTTGCACGGTGGTCTGTTATCTTTTGATTCCATGTTATTCCCACCACTGGAATTTCCAAATCCAGAAGATGAATTGCCACCAAATGAATTATTGGCTGGAGCATTGAAAGATGGCTGATTGCCAAATGGACTTTGAGACACACCACCTCCTCCAAACTGATTGGATGGCTGAGAGGATGTCATTCCAAAGGAACTTTGTTGAGATCCTCCACCAAAAGCTGTTGACGAGGGAGCTGGAGCTTGAGACGAAATGGAAGTTGCGGATGAAGTACCAAAAGAAGAGCTATTGCCCCAATTGGAAGATGAAAATGGTGTACTGCTGGGAAAAGTGCCTGTTCCTCCAGCACCAGCTCCACCGCTATCACCACCCATCATTGAATTGCCTGCACCACCAAATGGCGACGCAGAGCTGTTCTGACCAAAAGGAGAAGGAGCAGCCGACTGTGACTGAGATCCAAATCCACCAGCAACTGAATTTCCAGGTCCGGCCAAACCAGCTCCAGAGGACGATGGCATCGTTAGTACTACCGAAGCCCCACTGCCCCCCTTTCCATCATACAATGATGCCACTGCACCTGGAGGCAAATCATTCTTAAACTTATCCCATCCTCCATCAACCACCTTTTTCAATCGTGTAGCACTAGGTACACCTATTTGACTATCATCTAACCGTTGGATGATATCATTCTTGATTGTTTCGTAGATGGGTTGAAATTGATCGGGGAATTTATTGGCAAGCATGTGTCCTGCTCCGGTGAGGAATGCCACAAGAACAGGTGCCGTCAATAGTGGAAGAGGAGACGTGGGTGCAGGTGGCAAAAGGTCCACGAAGCGTTCAAGCCAAGTGAAGGCACCTTGGTGCCCTCCAAGGAGGGTGTGCGTAGCGGGCAAGGAAGACATGATATTGGCCATGATGGAGATGAGACCCTGGATTTCAGAGGGAAAACATGGTGAACCGAGGATGTGAGTGCAGCAATGATACAATTCAGAGTGTCACGAAAGCAACAAACAAATGTCGGTCACAAAAAGGAAGCAAAGGTAACATCAACATACCTCCGTCCTATGAAGAAATTTATCAAAGCTTTCAAACTCCCCATCCTTATCCTTAATCATACCCAAACTTTCCATCAAGTCATTCTCATTGCCATCGGCCGACGAAAGGGACAACGTCGGGATTGCAGTAGGACAAACGGTGTACAAATGTGCCTCAAGCACCGGTCCCAATTCATCGCAATGAGTGGATACCGATGCGAACATGGCGGCAAGAGGGAATCCATCACCGCGTGTTCTGAGTAATTGAAATGAGCACATAAGGATGCCAACAACGTTGAAATTAGAAAAAAGGTAAGCCAAGGCACACAGCATATCCCAAAAAATCCACCAAAAAGCAATCCAATACCACATGACAAAATGCTACCATCACCACAACCAAAACTCACCCGTTAAACCCATCCGCCTGAACCCTCACAATCATATTACTCGCCAACAAATCCAATAAATACTTGCTACCCATTCCCAACACCTTCTCTCCCCCACCAGAAGCACCCGCCGCATCCTCCCGCTCCGCACCCCCCAAAGCCTCCAACACCGCGCCCCCCACCTCCAAAATCTTTTTATCCTCATGACTCAACGTATTAATCTTCCCATTGACAATTTTCTTAAACCCCAATCTCCGCCGCGAGACCAATTTGCTCTTATCAAATTCTTGCAATTCCTCCTCCCGCACCGAGGCCAAATTGGCAATGAGGGATTGCGCCCGCGTCACATGGGAGCGTTTGAGGGTGTCTTCCCGCTCGGCCTCGTCCTCCGCGGCGCGCAGGGCCTGTTGTCGTTGTTGGAGTTGGAGCTCCTCCCGTTCCAATTGCTTTTGTTTCCGATCTCGATCTTGCCGGAGGAGCCGTTCGTCTTCCTGTCGTTGACGCTGCAGTGCGAGTTCGTGTTGTTCCTTTTCTTTTTGAATTTGTTCCATTTCCTTTTGCGTTTGTTGTTCTCGGAGGGTTATTCGATGAGAGGCGGATTTGACGCGTGATTGGTCGGCTTGGAGGAGGAGGAGGAAGCCTTGGCAGGAGGATTCGTAGGATTGATGGGATTGGGATTGGAGTTGGGATAGTTGGTGGGGGATGGTGTTGGTTTGGAGGGTTTCGCATGCTTGTGCGAGTTGGAGGAGTTTGGTGGTGGAGCGGGGTTGGAAGTTGGGGGACTGGAGGAGGGAGGATGGATAGGGGGACATGGATGTGGAGGAGGGGGTGTAGGAATTGTAGTTGGGAGTGTTTGGAGTTTTGGCAGTATTGGGAGTGGAAGATGGATAGGAATTGGGTGTAAATAATGATGAAGGTGTTTGCGATTGGTAAGGAGATTGTTGTGTCTGGGTTGAAAAGGGAGATGACGCAGCATTGTATCCAAAGCCATTGTTGTTGTTGTATGATGATATTGTTGTTGTCCCAGCACCATCCACATTCACATAATTAGCCGCCCTCACAAGATTGGCAATTCTATCCATTCCATACATCAATTCTTCCATTTCTTCGTCGTCCGATTTCGTTTGTTGATTCCGAGTGGCACCCCGTAATAAATCCTTGGTAGAAAATGATCCACCACCTCCACTGCCAACATCCAAATGATAATTATCAATTGGAGGAAAACTTTGTATTGGAATCGAATTATTATTATTGATGTTGTTGTTTGATTTGTCAATACGAATCAATGCATTCCACGCATTGTCATCCATGATGCCATTGCCAGCAGCAGTATCGTGGATGGACGATGCGCGTGCATTGCGAAAGGAGGAGGGAGAGAGGGCAAAGCGAGTTTTGCCAAAGTGGATATCAAATCCGAGTGGATGGGGCGGCTCTTCTTCCTCTTCGCTAGATTCATTGTCATCGTCATTGTCATTGATATCGAGTTGTGATTCGTCGTCGGAGCTGTCAAAGTCGTCATCCTCAGATTCATCTTCGTTTCGCCGTTGTTGCCATTGATCTTGGGGCGGGTAATTCCATTTCCATGGAGGAGATGTTGGTGTTTGACCGGCTGGCGAGCGTCGTGGGAGAGAGGATTGAGCGGGGGGCGGAGAGAGGCTGAATCGCGCCATGGTCAAGACGGGGCCGTCAGGTCGCTTGGCTGGGAAGAGTGACGATGAGCCTCGATGAGCGATAGATGGCGTCGGATAAAAAATAAAAATAAAATGTAGCCAGTGTGAAAATAGATAATGGAAATGATTAGTACTTCCAAATATTATTAGTACTATTGTACCAATGGAAAAATGCCTCGTCTAATCCATGAGGAGTATTTATCTTCTCTCTCTCTCGCTCTCCAGAGAAAGGAAGCTTTCAGGAATACTTTAGATTACAATAAGCGATATGCATGCTGGACAGACGTCCTTTTTTAGTGTTTGAACGAATATTTCGATTGTCACCACAAAAAAAAATCACGCAATCAACCATGTTATTATTATTATTTATCGTCCCGGCCGTC
>JALLAR010001714.1:0-16201 GCA_036939335.1 Conticribra guillardii
TTGATTGTTGTTGTTGTTGTTGTTGTTGTTGTTGTTGTTGTGTATTAGCATTAGTATCTATTACTAGTATTGCGGCATCATGAGCATGATGTTGTGCACATGCAATCATATTTTTTTGTATTTCCCGTCCCTCTCTTGGTCGAAAAATAGACAAATGATCTCATAAATAATAATAATAAACGCAACAACAGACAACAACAACCACCACCATCCCCTTCCATCAACATCAAAATGGGCACATGAACGCGTCACCAGTCGGTTGGCGCATGAAATAAACAAGACGACTGCACGTATGTGCCATTTTGTTCTGATTATTTCATGGCGCATGCATTGCTTGCAGTTGTGAGCCGTTGTGAACCATGGTCATGAAGAACAAACTTGTGTGTACTCTATTGTTTTATGCACCCCAATGTTTGAGCAGCACAAGGTGGGGCTGCGTGGGGGGTCTCGTGATCTCTCGCTCTCGCCTCGTGATCGATTCCCGAGACTCCGAAAAAGATTCTTCTGATAGATATTCTTTTTTATTTTTTCTTGACACTTCTTTTTCGTTCCCGATTCCCGGATACTACTATGGCATACTATCGTTTTTCCAACAAGATCCTCGACGGCCCGTAGAATAAAACATAGGATTCAGTATGCAAATCAGTGCATTATTTCTTCTGCAAAAAAAAGCACGAACGCTCAAACCTGCTCAAACCATGATAATTTTTTCCATCCCATTATTTCAACCGCTCGCTAGCTCTGCGATTCATCATTACGACTCAATAACTCTCATAACCGGCACCACGACTTCCAATAGCAGCAACAATCACAAACAATCAAACAATCAGTCAAACAATCAAACAATCAAACAACCAAACAATCAAACAATCAAACAATCAAACAATCAATCAAACGAACAATCAAACAATCAAACAACTACAAACAAACAGCATGACGACAAGCAACATCGAACAAAACGGGTGGATCAAATCCATCGATCCCACCTCCAATCGAACCTTTTACGCCAATCGATACACGCGAACGACGCAATGGGATCCACCCCCCGAATGGATCGAACCATTGCCGGAAGGATGGGAGGAAATGGAGGATGCATCGTCCGGAAGAAAGTTTTATATTGATCATGCCAATAAAATTACCACGTGGGATCGACCCGCTGTCGCTGCTGTTTCTGGCAGCAACAAGACAACGACGGGTTTTGGATTTTCAATTGACAACAATCCCGCTGCTCGCAATGGGAATACTGCTTCTTCGAGTGCCACCAATACCAATACCAATTCCAATTCAAATACCATGAATTCAAATACTGGTAATACATCCAGGGCCATGAATCAATACGGCAATCACAGTCACTGGGACACTGATCCACGAAAAGGAACCCGCGCAAACAGCATGAGTAGTAGGAATAACCGAAATTCTAATTATGACAACATCAATAGCAATCTGCAATCCACCTCCTCCCATCCCGGCCCGCCCCCCCTCGACTTCCGCACCGTTTCCGTCCCCGATTCCCTCCGCCCCCACTGCCCCGGCCCCTCCTGCACCAATACCAATACCAATTCCAAAAACAACAAACCACCCATTCCCTTTTCGCTCACCCGCCGCCGTCATCACTGCCGTCTCTGCGGAGACGTATTCTGCGACGCCTGCACCTCCCATCGCACCGTCTTGCCCCTCGACGGACCGGAATTCGACCTTCCCGTTCGGGTGTGCGACATGTGCATGGCCGATGTCAAGGGAGGGAATTATTTCAGCTGGAGGAGGTATTTGACTCCGTTGCAATTGTACGATCATGATGATAATACCATGAAAACTGCTGCTGCTGCTGCTGCCGTGGATGATTATTTGGTACCATTGGATATCGATGGTGCATCCATATCTTCGTCATTGTCGGGATTGTCATCATTGGCAACGAAGAAGAAAAAGAAGAAGAAATCAGAAACGGAAGGATCGTCATCATCCAACAACAACAACGAACCAACAACCACCGCCCTAATCACACTCCAAACCGTCAACGCCTCCCTCTCCTCCCTCTCCATCGACATACGATCCCTCCTCCAAACCCTCGACGATCCCTCCTCCATCTCTCAAAAATTATCCACCGTTCCCGCAATCACACTCGTGGAAGCGGTGGGACGGCATTTGAAATGCAGCAGGGAGAGCGGGGAGTATGCCATTCGGGTATTGGGGGATTTGTTGATGGTGGGGAATTTGGTGGGGGATGATTCGTTTGGGATGGCTATTTACGAGGCGGATTATTCATCGTCGTTGGGAGCATTACTATCGACAACAACAGCAACAACAACAATGGGGGAATCAATGGGAGATACCGCACGGCAACAACAACCGCCACCAATACGACCACCACCGCTCCAATCGTGCGAATTGGTCAATGACATTTTATCCATTCTCGAATGGAACGGAAACGACTCTCGAACACTCGCTGCATTGGAACAAGCGGCCAAAATTATTTATTACATTACGGAACCAAATTTTGTTGCCAATGCCATGGAATGTTTGGATGCCAAGAGGAGGAGTTTGGGTGTTGTTGATGATGTGGGTGGTGGTGTTGATGGTGTAGGTGGTGGTGTTGATGGTGATGGTTGGAATGATGTTGATACAAATAATAATAGTGGACCAATTGACGTAGATGCCATGACCCCTGCCACCACTTCCTCAAACACAACATTCCTCCCGATCGATATCCATAGAGCCTTTCGCGCAATGCTGGATCATGCCACCTCCTCCTCCTCTCCCTCCTTGCAACGATGGGCGACATCCTCGCTTCGTCATTTAATTGCGGAAGATCAACGACGGGCGTGTTGTTGCGTTGTGTATAATGGTGGTAGCAGTAAGAATGATTCATCCGGTGACAATGACAAGTACGAGTACGAGTATGAATCGTTTACGAAGCAGTTGGTGTCGACGGGGGGAGTTATGATTTTGTGTAGTTTGTTGGGAGCGGAGGATGCGGATATACGGTGAGTTGAGTTGTTTTATATTTTTTTATACGTGAGCTTGAAAATGAATGGATGGATGGTTTTTGTTGGAATGAAATTAATGATGATTTATCTTAATATATATATATTATATTTCTCTATCATGATTCACTAACTATGTTTCTCTAAAAATACGATTTTCGTCACTTGACAATAATATCTCTCACCACAAAAAACAAACAACATTACTAAAGAGCACATGCCACATCGGCACTCGAAGCAATTGTCATTGCTACTCGTGAAATTGGAATGGCTGTTAACAAAACATCCGGAACAAATGGCATCTATCGCGCAGGAAGAGGAACGAAAGGCGATGCCATGATTGTAGATGCAATTGTATCCAACGGCGGCTGTGGACCGGCATTAGCGCATTTGTTGATTTCGGCAGATGAATCAGTAGCAATGATGGGGTGTGCATTTGCATCGTCGTTGATTTCACCATTGCTTACGGATCCAAGGGGATCTGGGCGAACATTGCAACTTTGTACATCCTCTGCAGCATCGGGGATGGGCTCGGATGCCAAGGATGATGGATTGGCTTCGTATAGACATGCAGCGCTTGTTTTAGTGGTCGGAGATGGGTCTGACGATGATGCATCAATCAGAAGCGATGTGTCATGCCTCCCGGCGTTGATACAAATATTAAGAAGTGGGCTGGAACAGTCATGGGGAGGACATAATACCGCGCGATCAATAAAGTTGCAAGTGATGGCAAGTGAATGTCTAGCTGCCATATCACTTGCAGTGGGGCACATTGTGAGCGAAACAGCCAACGGGAGGCATAATTCAACTTATGAATCACTCAGTCGTAAGGCATACCGTGCATTAGAGGTCATGGAACAAGAGCGAATATATGATGTTGCTTTCAGGCTGGTTTCATCGGCATCATCTCGGTCATTGGATGCATCCCGCGACACACCACAAGCACGGTTGCGTGAGGCTGCTGGTTTAATTTTGCTTGCATGTTCGTCGTGTTCCAGCGAGGCTGCATCATATCTCATCTCAAATAGGGCAGTGTCGGAATTAATTACAATCGCTGGGGAATCGGGTATGTTGACTGCGTCCTCGGCACTACGAGGTGATTGGGCATCGAGGGGGCTCTGTTTTCTGGAGGCTTCCACTACATTGCTCATTCAGGCATGGAAAAATACGAGGAAAGATAACAATACATCTTCGACGTCTCCATTGAATCTGTTACTTGAGGCGCTTGACGCTGGTGCCGTTGGAATTGCATCGCGTGTTGTTAAAGCAAAGGTTGAATTAAAAAACCACGATGCTGCATACTCAAATATAAGAGTCAAAATCGCGATTTGCTTTATGCTCAGTGCCATGTTTGGGATAGCCCGAGCGGATGAAAAACAGTTGGTTGGGACTTCCCGTCTTTACAATGCAGTTGACGCTGATTGCGCTGCTTCGTTGGCATACGATTCTAATGTATCAGGTAGAATAGACCTTGTTGCTTCAACTATCGCTCTCCTCCGGGCCACAGCTCCATATGCTCAGAGATTTGCGAACGGAAACACGACAAATAGTAAGAGTGCTGATGAACCTCTACCAATGCTTGATTTATCGGAAGCATCTCTTTTAGCGGTCGGTAGTATGTGCGGTGCGGTGACGGGGTGCTTTGCAAGTGGTTCAATAGGTTCATCCTCTTCGGATGATGACCTGCACGTGGTGTTGAAGTCAGTGAGTTTTAATTTTCGTCTTGCATCACATATCATAAATGATTGCTTTGCGTCACTAATCAATCCAACTCTCCCGCTTGCACACTCACAGACCGATTTCGGAGAGGTAGAACCTGACAAATATTCACATTTGAGGAGAGATGCAAGTCACTTGGCTTGTGATATTTTAACAATGCGGACCGACCAAGGCCCATTCTTGCCTTCTGTATTGATTGGGACTATAGGAGAATCATGTGTTGTCCCGGCATTACGTCTGGCTCTTGCAATTGCCCAAAATGGCCATGATGAGCTGCGTGGAGAAATTGTGAGAAGTGGCATATTTGTACCTCTAAGCGATATTCTTCAAAATGCTCTCTCTGCTGGCGACCGGTATACCTTTTCGGTGGCAATTGCACTTGTTCGATTCTGTGGACCTTGTGCTAACGTTGGAAGTGCTGATGCCGGCAGCATCGCATCACTAAAGAATGCGATACGCACAATATCTTGCGTTCTTGCTATCTCTGAGCCCACAGATGATTTGAACAATAAGCGAATGGAAACACTAACATCGCTGAAGTTGGAAAGTCTCATCACATTGGAAGCACTCAGCTCCAATGATTCACTGCACAATTCAATATCAAGCAATGCTCTCCCTGCTTTGGCTGAGCTCCTAAATTCTGGCAAAGAAGAAATGGTGTGTTCTGCTTTGAAAACCATTCAGCGCATAATCTCTCTTCCGTCATCTGCGGCGACAGTTGCCGACAATGGGATTATCGCGTCCCTTGTACAACTTGTAAGCGAGAAAAACTCAGACAGTATCCAGGAAATAGCTCTTGAGTTGCTGCTCTCCGTGGCCTCTGCAAAGCACAATATAAGTAAACTTCTCACCTGTGGAACACTGGAAGCAACCACATCGCTACTTGGAGAAACAAATCCATGTGCGCGTGTGACAATGTTAGGCTTAGAAGTTGTTGGTCTGATTTTATCTATACTTGAATCCTCATTATTGAGTCCTTCGGCAAGGAAAGTGATATCACAACAAGCAATCAATGCTTTAGCTGGTCAGGATCGGTTCTTAAAAGCTCTGACCGCAACAATGTTGAAAACAGCAAACGCATGGATTGTCGATGGTACTTTGGTAAGCGGGTCTGCTAGCGATGGCAACTTATCAGTCCCACCTTTGTATGGGCAGCCATTCCACCTCCCAGAGGTTAGCATTGGTGGATTTAATAATCCTCAGGACAAGGCTATCAGTATCTTGTTCAAAGTTGCTTCGCTCCTCTGTGGTGACGAAGGAGGACCTGGAAGGGAGGAGTTCCTAAATGCGTTCATGCTCAAAGAAGTTCGTGGTGCTGAACGAGCCGTTCCAATTGCATGTTCCATCTTTCTCGATATTTTGAACGATGAGATAAACGGAATTTGTGTCCCTCAAAACCCTGATGGCAGAAGACTTTTTATTGAAGTAGAACTTCCCACTGTCAGAAGATACTTATTGGAGGGTTTATCGTCAAGTGTTGACGAATGTTTGTCTAGCAATGCATCAAAACAGCTGGCTGAAACTATCATCCATGTTTTCAAAATTCCTCAGTTATGTTTAGTATTCTGCGAATCCCCAACACTTGCTCACGCTGCATTTGACTTATTTGAGAATGTCGTGTTGCCACTACCAATTGAAACAGTTGGGAGCATGCTCCTCAAGGATAATTCATCGCTTGTTGCTCTGTTTGATTTGGTAACAGGCAAAGTCAACCATGCGTCAATCACCAGACATGTAAAACAAACAGTCGCTCTAGTTCTTGGAAATCTAGCAAAAGCGGGTTTGCTACCTAATGCAGTTGATAGACTTGGTCTAAGGAGACATTCAATTGCTGCCCTATCTGCCGCGGTTCTGATTCATGGAGATGAAGATTCAAGTATTGACGAGGATGAAGAGAGTTTGCCTAGGATATGCGTAGAATGTTTAGCGGCCATTCTATCCAATCAAAAAGAAGAGATGGAAATGACAGCATTAGAGTCTCGGACGATGGCAACAGCGATTGGGAAAACATTATCGTCTACAGTTCTCAACCGTTTTTTCACCCAAGCATCGTTGGAGTCAACTATGGATGCCTCAATTGATCATAGCTTAGATCGTGTTGCTATTTCCAGGTCTGCTGAAGCTCAACTGCTTTGCGCCATGGCATCGTCTCCAGAATCCCTCATCATACTTGGTAAAGTTGGTGGGCTTGAAGCTATCAGTCTCATCGCACACGAAGGAATAATCACTGCAATCAGGGCCATCCAAAAGGTGAGTAATTATGCTTCTGGGTTTAATTCTGATTCATTTTTGTTATAATATTATTTTCTCTTACATCTCATTTCGCGCATTTCTATAGGCGTGTGAAATAAATCCAAAATCAATCATTGATATTGATGCGCACTTGTCTATAATGGATGCCTTCATTGGTGTCGAGAGCAAGCTATCTGATAATAAATCAAATGGGGCTGAGCTTCGCGAAATTGCTACCATCTGTATTCAGATTATGACCAAGTTGGTTGAAGGGGAAGACACAAAATCAGCGATCACACATGCGGAGCAGAGCATTGAATGCTTAGAGGTTGCTGTGTATATTATTTCAGCTTGCTCCAAATTGCATGGAGCAAAAGCGCCCATACCTCCTAATGAAAGTGAGAAAGCGCTCGAAAAAAACACGACAACCGATAGTTATGATACAGCTCAACAGAAGGAAGGCACGCCTAGTTTGGTTGAAGATGTTTGTGTAAAAAACATAGGGCAGAATGAAAATGAATGTACTGTGAATGTCGAAATTGATACTGATTCCGAAACTGAACTTGAAACTGAAAATGACAGCGCTGGTACTGAGAAGGAGAACGAGCCTGGTGACAGTGTTGAAGCCATACCACCCATTAACACTGAACGAGAAAAAACGTGGTGTAATTTTTTGACAAAGAATGATTTCACTTTGGAGAAAGCTGCATTTTCTCTGTTAAGTGCATTTGGTTCTGTCAAACATCATCGAGATTGGCTGATTAAAAATGTTTTTCTCATCCATGCCGTGATTGATCTTGTACAACTTGAAGAGCCGTCGCTTATTGGTGTCCAGTGTAATGCATTAGACCTACTTGCATCCTTCGTGCTGCATCTGAGTGAGTCTAATAATGGCTCGTGCCAAGAAGATATTTTGGCTAAGCTATTCTGTGGGGTAATTGAATCTCGGACTAAGTCCCTCCAAATGACAAGAGATCGGCAAGAGCAACTTGGTTTGAAACAGCTACTTGCATTGGCTGTATCTGGGCTACAAATGCTGTTCTGTGCCTTGAGCACCGACGACAAATCTAGATCCCTGCATGCAACATCAGATTTATTCATCTACCTTGCAGATGCACTATTTAAAGGACCCAAATCTCGCAGATCAGTGGCTCAGGCATTGGATGGGATACTCTTTTGCAATCTGTCTTCTTTCTTCGTGCTTTCACTTGGGAATGATGCAGCTCGCAGTTCCATTTTTTCCCGCTGGTTCACTTCTTCTGTAATCAGGTTTGTCATGATGACTGCAGGCATAGCATCATTGGAGTGCCATATTCCCACTTCTAACAGTGAGTGTGGAGAATATTGGGATGCAGCAATGACACACTGTCTCTTTGTGTTATTATGTGTAATAAATGCGTCGTCTCAGGGAAATTTGGGCATTTCTCACGCAACGTTAATTGAAGGGATCCCAATTTCTGGAACACGAGACTCATTTAAGCTCTGTCTTCGGCATATTGCGGATAGAAAGTTTGGTGGGGCATCTTCAGTATCCGCAAGACAAATTATAGCGATGTTAGATCGTCTATCATGTTGAATTTTGCCTGTATGGTTTGTTTGAATGATGAATGTGTAAAATAAATTACTGTACTTTGATGAAGTAAATGAGTCAGGAGTGCCGAAAATTACCACATAGAAAAATGTAATTGTATGTCTTTCCTTCATTGCCATCCACACACATACCCGCTCCAACATAAACATGCGCGTCAATGGCCTATGCGGTGTGTTTGTAATCGAGTTGGTAGTAAGTTGGTGGGTTAGTGAGATGAATGAATGAAAACGAAAGATGCGATGGCTAACTTACCCCTTCGCCCTTCACAGCGGAAGCATTGTCGGATAGAACAATGACAATGACAGTAGCAGTAGCAGTAGCAGTAGCAGTAGCAGTAGCAGTAGCAGTAGCAGTAGCGGCAGCGGCAGCGGCAGCGGCAGCAGTGGAGAAGAATTTCATTGTTTAGAATTTGACAAGAATGAATGATAGAAAAATGGTTCGAAAAAATTATGAGAGTGAAATGAGACCAGTCGAACAGTGTGTGATGAGAACAGATCTGATGAGAACCCCTTGATTGTTTGAGTATGTCTTTCGTCATCATTTAAAAGCAGTTACGATAGAAGCTATCCGTACGTGCGCTCGGCCAATTTACTATGGCCTGAAGAGTTGCCTCAGCGGCAAATGTGCCTTGTTCTGGTCCTAGTTCCCCTACACCACGAAAAAATTATGAGAGCCAGATGAGATTAGATCTGTGATGAGAACCCTGCCAATGACGGTTTTCTCAAACACAGAATATATCTGAAAGAGAACATGAAACTATTTGTTTTTGATATGTTTACTGTTTTACACAAGCTTGCTTCCCCCGTCATATTACTAAAATCCAGTTGGCAACAAAGTAATGGCAAAGATGATAGTATCTTTAAAATCAATGTCAGAGTTGACCACAAATAGATGGAAAACTCAATTTTTGAGATTGCTGCAACTACCATTTTATCAATTCTTATTACGGAGATGAGGTGGAATGTACTTCTTCTTTACCGGTGCCGATTCTGCAGCAGGTTCTTCTGTCTTGGGAAGACTGTCCTTCACTTCTGTAACATCCCATGCATCTCCACTGTCCGCTGGTTTCGAATTAGGTGCACCTACTCCTGATCCCTCCCGTGGTTTTGGAGCCAAAAGAGAGTCCAAGGCAGAAGTCTTCTTGCCGCCATTAGAATTTGAAGAGGACTCTGCTTTTGCCTTCTCCTTCTTCTTCTTTTCCTTCTCCAGCTCTTCCTCTGTTTTCTTCATGACACTGGCATCTCCCTTCAACCCTTTTTTACCACCAGATGACTTGCTACTTCCTTTTGCATCGTCCAAATTCATATGAGCCCGCATGTCCATCTTGAAATTTTGAATATCACCCTTATACATGGTAATTTTCTTCTCGTCACAAATCCAAATCTCCTTAGCCACTTGCGAAATCAACCGCATGTCATGAGAAACCAATACCATCCCTCCCGCATATTCGTTCACCGCTTTGGCCAGAGCATCAATACTCTCCATGTCCAAGTGATTTGTTGGCTCATCCAAGAGTAGAATATGGGGCGCATCCCGTCCCAACTTTGCAAAGACAACTCGAGACTTTTGACCATCACTCAACTCTGCCATCTTTTGAACTTGCATTTTCCCAGAAATACCAAATCGGCCAAGGTATTTCCTTTGATCTTCACGGGGTGTTCCAGGATAGACAGCGTCAAAGAATTCAAGAGGAGTTTTTTCGAGGTCCAGGACATCCACAAAGTGTTGGGTGAAGCGTCCAATTTTTAAATGGCCGTGAGGACGAATGTCTCCGAGAGTTGGTTGTAATTCACCTGACATGAGTTTCACCAATGTGGTCCTTGGTTATTTGCGTGGGAAAGTTGGATGAAAGAAGAGGAAGCCATTATTTCGTTAGCATATTTGGTGCGTGGTTTAATCTAACAAACATCCTGATGATCATGATGTTGCCCAGGCAGAGTTGTATATTTTGGTAGAGCCTTCCAGTATGTAGATTGTTTGTGTTATACATCCAAGTTCTTGCAATAAAGATTGTTGTCCAACTTCCAAACCACCACCACTACTTGATAACCAATAATAATCAGTTGCTAACAACACAAACATGACAAACATCATTCATCATTTTACAAAATCAAACAATGCATGTGACACACAAACAATTACTCACTTTCCGGCTCCGTTAGGTCCAACCAACGCCACGCGACTATCCAAATCAACACCAAAACTAACATCCGTGTAGAGAGGTTCGCATTTCGGATATCCAAAGGACACATCATGAAAGGCAAGCACGGGGGGTGGAAGATGTCCTGGGTCTGTAGAATAAAAACAAAAAAGTTTGTTCCATCATTACATGACGGGGCACCAAATAATTCGTTAGTAGTGGTAAATCATGACTTGCTTCGCTCGAACACAATACACAATACACAATACACAGTGCATTGCTTGCTTCGCTCATCGCAACAACAACTCACCAGGAAACGTAAAATTCATTGGTTTCTCCACCTCCGGCTTGGTCACCAACCCCGCCCTCACCATCTTATCCAACACCTTTTGCTTACTCTGCGCCTGCTTTGCATTCTTACTCGTACCATGCCCAAACCTCGCGACATATTCCTTCATACTCTTGATTTGATCCTGCTCCCAATTATATTGCTTCATTTGATTCTCTTCCAATTCCGACTTGGTTTTGACGTATTGATCGTAGTTTCCATCGTAGTATTCGAGTTTGCGTTTGGAGGTGAAGTGGATGGTGTGGGTGGTGACATTGTTGAGAAAATCTTGGGAGTGGGAGATGAGGAGGAGGATTTTGTCCCATTTGGAGAGGTAGTCTTCTAGCCAGATGACGGCCTTGCGTGTGTGTGTGTTTGTGTGTGTGTGCGTGATGGAAGGAAAGGGAGAGTGTGATGTGTTTATATTGTGTATAATATGGTATTAGTTAGCATGGAAAGAACACGAGCCAGATAGATGTGAGACAAATTGGACCATCTTTGATGACAATAATTCATTGCATGCATCATTCAATAGCCTCCAACTCAGGTAGTAGATACCCATGACAAAAACAAGACAAATGTAAACAATACAACACCAAAAAAATAAACAAATAAAATAAAATAAAATAATGTAATAAAATCTCACTCACCTCCATATCCAAATGATTCGTCGGCTCATCCAACAACAACAGCGTTGGCTGAATAAAGAGCGCCCTCGCCAACGACACGCGCATCCTCCACCCACCCGAAAAATCTTTTGTAAACTTGCCTTGCATCGCATGCGTAAATCCCAACCCCTGAAGAATCGACCGTGCCCTCGTCTCGGCCGTATCCGCATCCAGGGCATCCAATCGTTCGTAGGTGGAATTTAATAAGTCCATGATGAGTTCTTGCTTTTCGTCCAAGGTTAATTTATCGTCGTCATCATCGTCATTTTTGCTGTTATTGCCATTGCCGGTGCTGTCCGCACCACCCTCCGCCGCATCCGTCAAGGCAGTCAACGCCATATTCAAATCCTCCGCCTCTTTCTCCAACCTCGCCCTCTCCTCGTCCACGCTCATCACCGCATCCAACGCCGTCATGCAATCGCTCGGCTCGATCTCCTCCTTCAAATGAAAGATATCAATCCCCGCCGGAATGGGAACGGCCCGCGCCCCCAATGCCTTCATCAGGGTACTCTTCCCGCAGCCATTCCTTCCCAGCAATCCATAGCGATTGCCGTGATTGAGCACGATGGACGTTCCGTCGAGCATGACGAAGCCCTTGTGCTGCAGGGTGAAGTTTTGGACGTTGACGTCGCGAGAGCGGGCGTCGACTCCTTTGCGGTTCGAGGCGAAGGTGCAAATGGTGCCTTCGGAGGCGAGAATGTCCGCGGCGGGGTTGGATTCCATTCGTTCTTCGGCGGAGGTGGCATTGGCCATCATGGCGGCTTGAATGGCCTTGTCCGCCTTTTTCAACTCGTCCTCTCCGCCGCCACCATTGTTATCATTATCGTCGTCGTTGTCCAACTTTCCCTCGGCCTTTAATTTGGCACGACGCTTCTCCTCCCTCTTTTTGGCAGCCTGCGCTTTCTTCTCTTCCTTGCTCAATTTCTTTTCGTAGAATGCTTCTTCGCCTCCTCCCATGGCGACTTCGGTGGTGAGGTCTTTGAGTTTTTCGGCATTGTTTCCCATGGAGGCGAGTTGGCGCTCGAATTCGTATTCGGCTTGTTTGGCCTTTTTTTGGTGCCATTTCGATGCCATGGTGGAACTACTATTATTTGGAATATGCTATATGCTGTGAGTGTGTGTGTGCTTGATTTGTTGGTCGGTGCTGCTCAGATGATGAAATGATGATCAAAATAATGGTTCGACTATTAATTTCCGACCTGCAATAATTATTATTTTGTGGTCGACAATTAAAGCATGCATGCGCAAAAGGTGGCGTCAAAGCGGGCGACGCGAGAGGTCTTCAGTCTTCATGAGATGTGCTCTTCCTTGAGTCCGAAAGGTGGAACTTCCATCAGACATACTGACGTCAGCCAGACGTAAGACAACTAAAATATATTATTTCCTACGTTTAAATAAAGATCTAATGATATGATATGAAGTTTTCTACAGGTCACATCATGAAGTTTCTCCCTGAATTTGTTATTGTAGAGTCATAGGTACTACTATTGTATTGCTCAATGATTTTTTTTTTGAGTCAGTTTTAACCTCTGCTATGTACAATAGAGAAGTATGCTGAATCTTTAGATATCTCTGCCTTCCACTACTATCTACTGAACATCATAATGTATGAATAATTCACAAGTCACAGTGCTGGGTGATGGAGGTACTACTACTGCTGCTGCCTAAGTAGTATATTGTTCTCATTGTCATTGTATCTGAAAGTAAAACAATAGTATGTGTGCATTTCTTGTGCATTCTTTGATCAAAAATCACCCCCTTCAAACTCAAATGGCATGGCTTCCATTGTTCTGGTGAGAGATGCCATGTCCATGTATTGGCCAACCGCAATGTTACCCTATCCAAACTTGGACTTGGCAACCTGGTGATGAAACAACTGCAACTGGATTATGCCTAACAAATTAAAAATCAATTGAATTAGAAAAGTGTACACGATGGCTTGTTTCTCTCGATTGTTTTTGTCAACAACAGTCCAGAAAAAACATGTTCTACAGTAACCTTGGCAAGCTGAAATGTTAGTGGTGGTGGTGGTGGTGGTGGTGGTGGTGGTGGTTCCATGTCCATGTCTGGGGGGGGGCAAGAATACTCTAAGAAAATTGTGTTTGGTTAGCCTGATCTTTGTATGCTTTGTTCATAATTTGAGGATGCTCTAAGAGCAACTGGACAAATAGTGTTTGACAACACAAAACACAAATGACTGATGTTTCTCACAACATAACAGTGATGAAACCTGGTTGATGATGCACATTTGCATTTGCTTCGTGAATATGCAATGGGACTAGTCTACTAGTGTACAAGAATGAAATATTAATTGTATTGAATGGGACCACAATGACCCATCATTTTCTTAATGAATATGCAGTGCATTTGTGGAATGTGTTTTAGTTTTAATAACTTGATGTGCATCTATTAGATCTAAGCGACTTTCTCAAGTCTTTGAGAAAGCACCAGCATTGTCTATATAGACGTCGCTGTCTTAAATGTCATGCAAGACATTTTCCGTGACTTCTTGTGCATAGTCAAGTGAACACTTAAGGCCCATTGGAAGTCTATTGTAGTTTAACTTCCTGAAGGGTGTGTTGATGGTGAAAAAATCTTTGCTCTCGTCATCTAGCTCAAAGGTATAATCTGCATAGAAATATCTAATTTTGTAAAAATTGATATCTAGGCCTTTTTTGCAAAATATCCATAATCATTGGTAGGGGATATTGTTTTCTTTTAATAACCTTATTTCATTCGTGTGGATCGCTTATCCAGCAAACTTGTCCATCCTTTTTAGGGATAATAAATGAAGGCATCATCCATTCATCCATTCACTTGAATGTTGTGGAGACAAGACTCCCAATTTAACAAGGTGTTGAAGTTCTTTTTCAAGGGTTAACCCTAACTCAACTGTTTTTGTTTTATCAAATTGAGGTAATTAAATTTTTTGCAAGGCAACATCTTCTGTTGTTTTAAATTTACCTGCGAGCATATTCATTGTTTTACCTTCAGCTAATTTTGTTGGCACCGTATCTGCAGGCAACACATGGCGATGAATCATAGTTTTCATTGCGTAGGAATCAAACAAAACACAAAGTAAATGTTGAGATTTTTTAAGGCAATTCTATCCATAATCGCTATTGAGGCTGGTGCATTAATTTTTAGTACATTTTGGCACAGGAATATGATATTCCGTTGTAAAAAAATCACCAACCTCAGAGGTTGAGTCATTATCATTATCAATGATATCTATTTCATTAAAACTTTTATTTGTATTTAAAGAATTTAAACTTTCAGTATTAACATCAATTTTTAATTTATTAGCATCACTAATCTCTGTAGATTTATCGTGACAAACATTTAGACATAAATTATCATGAGGCGAATCGGCTACCAGCGGAATCAACAAAGTTGACCTTGGCATTTTTATTTTTATCCCTAGGTTTTTGTTGCCAGCATCATCACTTGCACTTCGATGCCACTGAACATCTTGTTCCAGCACTCCAGCCATTCAGTTGGTGGAGTCTCAAGAGGCTTCTTGCAGTTCTCAAGATAGTAGAGACACGTATTTTGCTGATTCTCCAAGCAGGCTATAACCATGAGGTACCTGGGAAACATCCTCTTCAAGTTCAAGGAACTTTCGGTTTGATGTTGAACATCAGCGTATTTGTCATGAATTAGTTCATGATATTGAACTTGGGCTTCAGCCCTAAGACATTTCGTGAACTGTGTGAACAGCTGCGGCCCAGTCCAGTGTTTGAACTCTTACGGGCATTATCAAAGTCAAGCCAGGTTGTGTTGATGAGGCATTTGACATTGTTCCCAAGGAACATTTGGACCATCGTGCTACTCTTGGCGTATGTCTTAGTTTCTTTTAGAGGGTCATTGGAATCTTTCTGGATCGTCTTGATGGTCTCTTCAAACTTCTGTTTGATGGCCTCTTTTTTTGTTATTGTTTTTGCCCTACTCAGTTTTGAGCATGATGCAAGGTTGCTCTTGGTGATCACTCATTGTTTTTGTTGGTTTGAGGTTTTTACGCATTATAATTACAGTGATGCACCTCCGTAGTTAGTAGTTAGTGTGCAGAATGATTAATGAAATGGTAAATACATTTTATGGTTAGTTTTAGAATATTAAAAGTAAAGGCTTTGGCCAATGTGATATGCATTGGCACCATGCTATTGGCACGATGTTTGATGTGATGGCCAAC
This sequence comes from Conticribra guillardii, assembly GCA_036939335.1. Lineage (NCBI taxonomy): Eukaryota > Bacillariophyta > Thalassiosirophyceae > Thalassiosirales > Thalassiosiraceae > Conticribra > Conticribra guillardii. The sequence continues at coordinate 15,852 of JALLAR010001714.1, forward strand.
GGTCAGGCGTTGGTGATGAAATTCTTAAGAACTTTCTCACAATGCTGAACATCTTTGGAAGTCCACATATCAATATCAGGTAATCTGTAAAATGAATTCTGGGAATGCATCAGTAAGCAATACTGGGCATAACAGTTTTATCTAACAGAAGACTATTTTGTTATTTTTTGTGAGACACACTTTTGTATAAAATAATAGAATATCATTGATGATCAGCCTTCGGTAGCATTGTGTCATTCAATATGTCTTCTGGTTCTGTTTGGTTCTGAGTTGTTCCAAGTTGATAATTGTAATAATTACATCTGAAAAGGTTTTAGTGTTACCATAGGGCATATATTCCCTATCGCAAG
>JALLAR010001719.1:0-14105 GCA_036939335.1 Conticribra guillardii
GTTGGGACGTGACTTTTGGCACGAATGCTGAGAAAAGGCCACTTGGTCGTATGACACATAAAACTGCAAACAATAACATCTTCCCAGGTGTACAAGCATTTCTTCCATCCCAGGCAGGATGGGTGTTTGATTGGATCAAGTCGACAGCCGTTCCACAGTTATTATGCACCAAAGCTCTTGAGAAGACATCGTTGGAATTAACCGATGAGGACAGGCAATATATACATGTGTCTAGGAATGTACATGCAAATACGGATGTCAATCCGTATGGCAATTCTAAAATTCGTTTGTGTAAATGGCATAAAGTAAGTCCAAACGTTTACTGTCTATCCTAATTATTTATTATTCAAGAAACTAATCAAAAATTTGGTTCCATTAATACAATACAACATGATACAGGTAAACCGAGGTTTCCAGTTGATATCTAAGAAGTACTCGAACAGTTTTGACGATAGTTTATTCGTTGATGCAATGGCCAACTTCATGTTTCACATCATCGATGACATTGAATCACTGGAAGAGGAGAATTATTCATTGCGTGTTTTGGAGGATTGGTTGTTGAAAGAAAAGGAGAACACTATGCGTGCAACTGGGCAATCATCTAGTCATTACGACTCTATTCATATTCCTGATACAGATGTTACTGACAACAAGACTGACACCGACAATGATGACGACGACAAATCTATTATTTGTGTATGTATCTATGCATGTGTCGTCACTTTACTTGCTCATTATTAATTCTCATCACTTTCTAACAATTGAATGTTCAACTTTATCGTGATATATTTCATCAATAACTCGAACATTCGATTATTCAAATTTAATTACAACTTCATCATTTCCAGAACGACAACAACGGAGAAGACAGTCTCAACAGTGCGGAAAAGAACATGATGACGGAGATAACAGTTCCAAAGACGAAGGTGATATGTTGACTTGTTCTATGTTGACTTGTTCATGTATTCGTTTTATACTAATTCCACTACGACAACACACAAACTCTAATATTCAACTATTATTTGACTTTCTCTAATACTTAATATCAAACAATACAGTTTGACAAGAAAGCAGAGAACAGAGTGCGTAAAGCAACCAGGACCAAGAAAAATTCGACAGCAAATAGGAAAAGAAAGAAAGGGGACAGATATGAATATGACTATCCAGATCTACCATCCTATGGATTTGTCACTCTATCATTAATTAAATTTACGAAGACATTTTTGACAAAAAGCTTCTTTCCGAATCTTCCGTTGTTGTGCAATCGCCACTTCATGCATGTTCCGTATGGGCATACGTCTACAAATTCTTTTTCCCAGTCAGAAAATTCTTCCCTAAAAAGAAGTTCCGTTGGTCCCAAGGCAAATGATGCCCTGGACCGTTCTGGAATGGGTAACGTGAGAAGTAGCATGAAACGGTTCAACAACATCCAAGGTAACGCACTGAATCGTTTCACTCAAGAAGATTTGAATTTTGAAAAGAGACTTGACAATCATGAAATGCGAGACATTCCCGTGGAGAACATATCGACGCACATCGTGGACCACATGGTTTCTAAATGTTTCACGCAATACAACTTGTCACGTGGTACGTCTATTTCTTACCCATATTTCCAGTATTTGCCTTCTCGACAAATTGATCAATTCTTCGTGTTTTCGAATATGTAATCGTGTTCATGAACATTTGAATACTGACTACTTTATCCGATACAGACTATACATTCATGCGTAACCCGGATAACTCCAATCCTCATCAGACAGAGTTCCTCTGTCGGCAAAAAGATATGAAGAGAAAGACAAACGTTGAAGACGATGAAGAATTCTCTAGAATTCCTGACTACAAGCACACAAGAGTCGTCACGTTCAAGGAAGTGTCTCTCGATGACAAGAAACACACTGTAGTGTCGTGTTCGTGTCATCACTTTGTTTCACATAGATGCTTGTGCAGACACATATATTGTGTTATTGATGTGACACCAAAGAAAGAACATTTCTACCCAGACTGCTTCAAATTGTATGAGGTTGCATATGCTGAGAATGGCAACGAAGATTTCACAGCGAGATGTGACATTATATCCAACCTATACGATGCAGAACATGGGATTGTATTTGAAAGTAGCATGGAGGAATATCTCGGCAACATGACAAACTTTCTATATCACAATGACATCAAATATTACAAGATTCGTTTGAACGTGATATGTGACGTCAACCCACTGAACACGGTTGGCTGTGGAAGGATATCATGCACTGATAATTCAATTTTCAAAGACCGATCGAGTTCATTGAAAAAACAAAAAACTACAGCTTTTAATACTCATCTCAAAGACTACTTGGTTCTCACAAGTCTTGTTACCAACGAAGAAGAGTCATCACTGGTACGTAAAGTTATACATGACGGCATACGTGACTTACTCGCTAACAAGATCAAAACAAAGAATCATCATGATGTATCCAATGATGTAACGGAACGCAGAAATCAGCTAGCATCATTCCCGAACATGGAGACACAGAAGTCATTGAGTCGTCTGAAACCTAGATTTTCACCAAGTAAGTAAATAAAGTAGATGATAGTTCGAACATTATTTTCATTTAATTTCATGTATCTGGAAATCTATTTCTATAACTACACTAGTATTTATTGAACGAATACTCGAGTATTTATTGAAATGTAACGTTATTTCACAAGTAAGTGTTACATTCAATTTATAATTCGTGTTCTCGACTATTCAACAAATCTGTCAATTATTCAATTACTTTACTACTTATTTGTTCAAAGAACTTCGTATACCGCTTGTTCGGGATCATTCACGTTACTTCTCGAATCTTGTAGATCCATTGCATCATGAACAATGTCGTTCCACACATTCTTTGCACCCTTCCTCACTGAACGTGCTTGGTCTAAGGCGATGTCCACATGTTCAAATGCGTTCTGTAGGCATTGAACTATGTCATACTTGTTCCTGCGCTTCTTGAAATTGTCATGATTGTTCCCATAAGCAATGGTATCATCAATTGCTTTTTTGATCGTCTTCTTAACTTCTTCGAGGTCATCCCTACAAGAAGACATGACGCATTCGAACTCGTCATAATCGCCCATACTCAAACATTCCTCAATGGCGTAACGTTTCTGATAATATTCATCATCGACTACTCTATCCGTCTTTGTTGATGTTTTCACGGAGCTCGCATCATCGACATCGCCAGCGTCCTCACGAGTGTTGCTCTTTCTTCCCAACTGCTTTGGAACAAGATATTTCTCCATTGTACAGTCCTGTCAATAATTGTTATAGTACTGGTACCGACCTTGTCGGTGACTATGTTCTCGTGGAGTCTTTTGGGAGGTGAGAACATAATCATCATTGGTACCATGTCCTACGCATTCCTCTACAGCAGAAGAACCGACGCCACATGTATCCAAAAAAAAATGCCTACCAAAAATATTTATCACATGACAGAAAAACTACGTCCTAGTAGTATTTAAAAAAGTCGAATAATCAAATATTACGGAAAACATACGAAGATTCGAATACTCGATTGTCAAACAACTACGACACTCCATTTAATATTGATTAAATTTATGTAAACATATAAATATGCAAAATATTGGACAATTATTCGAATAGTTGAATTAATATTAGGATAAATAGAGTTTTAGTTTACGTAGATGCGAAAGATTGGACAAATATTCGAATAGTTGAATGAATATTAGGATAAATAGAGTTTTAGTTTACGTAGAGATGTAAATATTCGAATAATTCAACACATATTTGAATATTCGAATAGATATTACGATAAATATTCGAATAATTCACAGAATTATCAAATATCCGCAGTCTTTCCCGCGTTTGCTGCCAACAATGCCTTCTGCTTCTTACGATAAGCATCAGCCGTGCGAAATCCTGTGTTGGTCAGGAGCAACGCAGAAATTTCACGACCAGTCAATGTCCGCCAACCAAGGCCAAGTTTTTCCGCCAATACCTCATTGGGGGTGGAAGGTTTCTTTGTCTTGGGATCGGATACGTTGTCTGCCTTCGGATCCTTCGGCTTCGGGGATTCTTCAGGTGCGTCATTGCCCTTTGAAGCCTTGGCGGTCTTCTTCAACGCCTTGTTCTTCGCGTTCTTGGCACGTGTGGCGGCTGCCTTCGCCGTCTTCTCCTTCTTCTTCAACTCTGCAGTCTTGATGGCCGCCTTCCTTGCAGTATCGGACCTCTTCTTGGCTTGCTGCTTCAAAGCAGACGCAGCAGTTTGTTGCTCCTCTTCTTCTTCTTCAACAGATTCTTCTTCTTCTTCTTCTCCAACAGATTCTTCATCAACGTCGCCTTCCTCTTCCACATCGACGGAGACATCATCTTTCACAGAACTTGCGTCGGATTCTTCCGCATCAGATCCTGACGCATCAGATTCAGAAGACGATTCGACAGTCTTCTTCTCCTTCTTCTTCTTCTTTTTGTTCTTCATGATCTTGAACTTTTTTTGCAATGATTTCTTGTGAGGACGCTTCTTCCGGTCGTCATCAAAATCGACGACCTTGGGTGCGGCTTGAGGCTCGATGTGCTTGCACTTGGGATTCGTGATGTTCTGGTGAGTACCAATGACGGATGTCGCCATTTCATCTAAACAGTGCATGCACACAAACTTGGTACCTTTCCACACGCCAAGAACAAAGGTGCCATCGGCTAGCAACCTCAACTGCGGCTTGGGGTTGCTTTGGTCGAACTTGCAGGCTTTCACGTCAAAGGTTTTCATGGTGACGGTTGTTTGTTCGAATATACAATGAAATAATCGACAACGCGAGAACGGTGACCACAACACATAAAAAAAGACATCTTTTTTTGATTCCTACAACAACATTAAGATACGCTAAACTATCTTTCGTACGAGATTTCGGTTGTATGAAGATTATGATACACTACTGTATCTTTTTTATACTACTTAGTACAAATATTGTATTGATTCCGTGGTGACGATAGAACTCAACTTGTTGAGTAATTGTTCGAATAAACAGTGAAATAATCGAACAATGACACGATGTCATTTTTCCATTAGTACTACCATTACGGTACGCTACCGTATCATCCTTGTACGATCTGGGTTATACGAACATTACGGTGCACTACTGTATCTTTATTATACAAAGATTGTATAGTTCCTACGTTGATACATTTGATGTACAAGAGCATAAACGCAAGCCCGCACTTTACATTTCTCATTTGTCCTCGACTAAANGTCCTCGACTAAACGAAGAGTGACGTGACGTGTAAAAGAAAAATTATGAGACATACAAAAAATGCGGAGAAACTTATGACTTCGAGAATGACTCAAACATCGTCCAAAATAGTCATTATCCCTAGGGTGTGGGTCGCCAAACGGGTGTCAGATCTATTGAAAACATCGGAGTTGCTCAGCTTGTTCCTAACTACTCCTAGAGAATGGTGTCAATATTATGCATCTGCTGTAGTAGTTCAATAGTAAATTGACATTTTGGATAAAAAATATGAAATAGTAATAGTAATAGGCAAAAGTGTCTGACTGATAAGGGAATAATGTGAGTTATATAATAAATAATAGGGATGTTGGCTAAGAATACAAATAATAGTACTATTCATTTTAAAATGAATAGTGAATAAAAATTGAAAATGAAAAGAGTGACAAAATAGTAGAGTCGCCTATTTCGTCACTCTTGAGAACCCCGATTGGTATTTACTGGGATATTCCTGGAGGGGGTCAGCGCGCATTTAAGCTTCTTTGACCCCCCAAAATGCCCCACAATCCAGTATCTTCCAGATCATCCAACCAAACCGACTTCCGACATGACAGCAAAATGATAGAGTAGATTGCAGTGCCATTGTACAACAACATAGAGTAATAAATAATATTAGACACGTCTTGTGATGTGCCACACATTAATTATTTTGCATTGAGAATCGACAATATTATTTACCATCCCGCCGGCCCCTGACATACAAACAAGCGATAGTAGATACTAATAGAGAGAGAGAGGGAGAGAGATATAAGAAGCAAGGCTGCTCAAGAAAGGAAACGAAACGAAACGAAAACGAAACAATGGCGAACGACGACGGCGACGACGCAGACCATTATCCTGATTCTGCAGGCAATCTCGAGCAAGAACATGCAGACAACAATACAAACGCTGCTATGAATAATGAAGATGGTGGTAATGCAGAGGAGACAATAATGAGGAAACAGAACGAGGACAGCGAGGATCACGATGCCGCTGCTGATGATGCCGATGCTGATGACGACGACGATGCAGCCGCAATGGAAATGATGATGGCATTCCAAGAACGTCAACAAGCCGCCGAAGATCCTGGACGTGCTGCCAATAATCGCGTAGACGAGTTTGACAATTTACATCCTCGAGTTGCATTTTTAGGGCAGTATGAGGATCATGGCGATGGGACCATGAATGACGCCGATGCCGATGCTGTTGCCGAGGGAGAGGATCAAGACAACATCATGTTCAACAATGACAATAACAATAACAATGACAATGACAATGACAACGACAATGACAATTTCATCCACCCCAACCACAACAATCCCGCCGCCATCGCCCTCCGCCAACACCAACTCCGACTCCAAAACCAAGCGGCCAATCGACGTCATCACCCCCACAACTGGAACCAGCACCACCCCCTCCTCCTCCGCTCTCTCACCTCCCTCCTCCCCCCCTCCCTCTTCCGCTACACCCCCCTCTCCCTCCTCGCCGCCGCGGCCCTCCTCCATCACACGCTCCGCTCGCGACAGCAATTCTACTTGGCACTGCTATACCTCCAATCCTCCAAACTATCCTACATTGTGCTCGGGAATGCCATTATCGCTCTGGCCGTCTCCTCCTTCTCGCTCACCACGTCTCTATTTCTCGAGGGGGGATTGAGGCACAACGAGCGAGATGCCATATCGGAGCATATACGATGGGATGTCACGGAGACTTGTTTGGCGTTGACCATTTTTAGGAGCGAGTTGGACATTTCCACCGCCATCATGTTTTTGGGCTTGGTCGTGCTCAAGTGCTTGCATTGGAGTGTGGAGTTGAGGGGAGGTCATTTGAGAATGACGGAGGAGGTCTTTGTGTATCCTCATGGGCATGGGGATCAGGACCATCCTCGTGTGGATGATGATGATCATCATCATGCTGCTGCTGCTGATGGACATGATGATGTTGCTGCTGGAGGGGGCACTGCAAACAATACCACCGAGAATCACGATGCAAATAGCAGCGTCAGGAGAAGGAAACCATGGTACCAACGCCTTCCGCGCTTGCGCCTCTCCCACATTCGATTCTACACTCTCCTCCAAATTCTACTCCTTCTTGACATTCTTGCCGTGGCCCATTGCGCCGTATCCGTTGCGACCAATGGTCCCAGTGTTCACATCCTGTTTGGATTTGAAAGTGCCATTTTATTAGTTGCCGCATTAAATGCAATGGGCATGTATCATTTGCATGTGGTGGATGGGATTATGGGGGCATTGTGCCATTGGTGTGAGGGAGAACATCATTATTGTCCTGTGGGAGGAATGGCTGTTCCAGACGACAATGACAATGATAATTCCAATGGTACCAATGATGATGGGAATGAGAATCAAGAGGTGGATAATCGGGAGAACTCCGCCACCAATCCCCGACGATCCAACTCCATCGCCCGGAAACTCGTCGAACACCTAGCGAATCCATGGAGAGATCGCCGTGCCACTTACTCCTTTGTCATTGAACTTCAAGCCCAAGCCGCCAAATTTCTATTTTACGTAGTCTTCTTCGCCATCGTCTTCACCTACTACGGTATGCCCATCAATATCTTTCGCGAAGTCTACGTCTCCTTCCAACAATTGCGCACCCGAATCATTGCCTTCAACAACTACCGTCGCTTAACCCACAACATGGAAAAACGATTCGATAACATTCAGGACGAAGAGGAATTGGATCGATTGGGACACACCTGCATCATTTGTCGTGATCACATGGATTTACTTGGGGGGTGTAAAAAGTTGCCTGGATGTGGGCATGCGTTTCATACTCATTGTTTGAGGGAGTGGATGGTGCAGCAGCAGACTTGTCCTACTTGTAGGGCGGATATTGCGGCAAATGAGGCCAGGAGGAAGAGGGAGAGAGAGGCGGAGGCGGCTGCAGTTGCTGCAGAAATTGTTGCAGATATGATGGAAGGGGATGCTGCTGAGGCTGATGGTGTAGGTGACTCTGCAGAGGTTACACGTGAATCAGCACTGCCGGTGGGCAATGATCAAAATCAGCAACAAGCTCTGCAAGGAGACCAGGGGCAGACAGAAAGAGTGGAACAATCAGGTGTCGCTTCCTCCATCCGAATTCGGCAACCAACTCCTACGATTAGGGAGCAAAGGGACGCAACAAGGGGAGATACCACATCATCCGTTGCAAGTAACGCTGCCACTGCCACTTCCCCTTCACACGATTCAACTATAACTTCCACAACAACTATTCCTCCTGTGGCATCTGTTCATTTACCAACAGTTTCGGAATCTTCTCCATTTTCAACACCATCACCAAACCCACATTTCCCATGCCTCTATCGCATCACTTCCCCTCTTGGGGCATCCGTCTTTTCATCGTCAGCAATGCCTCCGCAGCAACAGCAGCGAATCATTCCTCATGGAAAACTCATCGTTTGTTTGTCCATTGAGTATTGGCCCATGCCCTTCCAACAGGTAATGTATCGTATGCCTGATGGATACTTGAAGGGAAGGGATGTGGAACGATACTTGCCATTGGTTATGCCTGCTGAGATGTTTGGTAGCTCAAGAGGAGAGGATGGATTGGAATTTAGCAGAAGAAATGGTGTCTCAGTTGCTACTGCGTAGTGCAACTTTTTGTATCCGATCATGATTTTTGCAAGGAAGTTAGGTGCAAATTTCCATCTATTGTAATAACCTAGTTTTATTATTCTGCCAAGAAGATGCTGAATAATAATAATACTGCATTCTTTTGAATGTCGTTTGCCTCCATTAATATAATATTGCACTGCTTAAGCTAATAGAACAAGAGATGAAGCAAATTTAACTGATCAATATTCATAATTGTTGTAAACATGCAACATAACATATCAGATTCCCATGACTGACGATGATACAATTTTTTGCATCGAATCAACTGCAAAATGTACTTAAATGATTAGTGTCTCATTCTGAATCAATGATATTACATAGTTTAACATAGTCAATATTGGATAATATAAGTATGATGTTGATCTGATGCAATATTTCTGTTTGACACCAGCAAGACCCAACACGGGCAGGGGGCAGGGTACATATATTTGTGCCTAGCATCATAGTGATCACAGATGGGAACGCAAAAAATACAAACTAGTCCTGGTTTTCTTTTCATGCTCCGGATGGATATGCAACATCCAATCAATTTAGGAATGGGTCTGTGTTCCTCAAGTGGTACCCTGAAACATTTACGGCCAAATTCATGTAAGATTTTATTTTTTACATTTTGCATTACTGCATGTCAAAATATAGATTAAATTAGAAATTGACTGCATACATCTAATACTATGTGATACACATACCTTCTTGTACATACACTTGGTCAATATTTATCAATTCTGGACCTTCTACAAAATTATCCCACGATTAAAAATGATTGCTCAATATTTTTTAATTGTGTATTCATTTTTCCATGGTTCTGCGATCGCCACCCAAGAGAAGTCAGTTATATATACTCACTGAGAACACCCAAGATCCTGAAGTTTAATCTATTCAGGATAGTGAGAATAGCAGAGATGCATCTCTGTGGTTGTGGCATCTTGTACATAGTCACGTATCACACCTCACCTGCATCTACAATGAGAGAGAAGTCTCGTGCGACATGCACCGAGTAGCCAGTTTAATTGGGATAGTTCCTCTCTCGTGTCAGAGGAATCAATGCCACTGTGTCAGATACATAAGTCAAGAAGAAACTACAATAACAGTCAATCTTTTATCTAACAATGTGAATTCTATCTAAATAAAAACAAAGGGGGAAATGAGAAATGAATGCAACTCAACATCAAGTCGTTTTACAACAATTGGAAAATTGAAAAGAGAGTTAGCCGAGGTGGCAGATGCTTTTGATGATGATATCACTGTTTCCACAACAGCGGAATTGGGATCTTCTTCTCTTGCTGGTTGTTTTCGGTACCTATATCTACATACTCTAGTGATCTAGAAAGAGTTAGTTAAAGCATCCATAGTAACATCACAAGCCCTTGATCAGCGCTAGAGAGTAGTATTATTTGCTTGGGCCAGCGAGAAGTAGGTCTGCTTGATTTAGATAAGCAAAAAATTGATCCGAGATGTTGCAGCTTGATGCAAGATCTTATTCTTAACTAGCTGATTGCTAGAGCAGAGAACAATCAAAAAAGAAATCTACCTACATAAGGGGTATACAAAACATATGAATAGTGAAATATCTGATGTATCTATGCGTTACCTCAATGTACATACGATAGTTTTTTAAATCAAGATTATTCCCAATATTCCTTTAGCACTAATCCTGTTAATCCTAAAATCCTGATGTTATTTGCAAAAAACAGCATTTTCTGATAATACAAATTAATCCTATCAATGCAAGCATAGTGTATTGATCATGCAAATTGCATGCTACTTTGTTGCATTCAAAATCATTTGATGACAGCATTAATGCGAATGCAATGCTCACAAAGGTATTATAGGCAAGTGGAAAACTTTTACTGAAGCAATCAACACTGGTCTACGAGTTCTTGTGGATCTGGGAGAAGTTTTCCCTGAAGAAATACAACTAACTAATGTGATGGAGGATGCACTAAGTCTGAGTGAAGCACGTTTGTCACTAATGGGCATCACAGAGGATAACATTATAAGCTCACAAACATGCTTTCCTCGCATGAGCTTGTTGTGCAACAACCTATGCTATTACCTTTTTAGAGTTGCAGAATGATAAAAATGACCCTACAATCAGGATTCTGTGATGACTCAATAATTGGGTTTGCCATGTTAGCACAAGGACTTGTATCATTTGCGGATGACATTGAGTTTGGGTATTGCGTAGGAAAAATTGCACAGTCTCTCATGGCAGTTTCGAAAAACACGCACGCCATTAGATCAAGACTGACCTTTGTCTTTGTTTTAGAAGGCAGTGTAAAGAGCTTTGTACAGCCAAATCAATCTATATGACAAAAAATCAGTGATGCTCTCAAATCTTGCAAATTGGCAGGTGATGTTGAGGGTGCAATGTGGTCTAGGTGGGGTAATGACATTTTGTCCTTTTATGGTGGGATGAATCTGCGTACTTTCAAAAAAGAACTGTTGGACAATCACATACATGCATAAAAACATTGTTTTGTGAATTAGTTTTGTTTTTCAATACAGTGGTTCACATGTTACAATATCATATTTGTCTTGAACAGGCAAGACATACACATGCCCTTCCTTGCTATGCTTCCATGAGCATGGCATCTGCCTGCATCACTTTATCAGGAAGCAACTTCTTAGATATTGTCAATAAGATCATTGATATGAAGAGTCATGATGAACTTGTTGTGATAGCAGAGCAAATGAAGAGTCCGCACCTTACATTTCATGTTCAACTTCATGAGGTTTGCATAGCGTTTTGGCGTAGAGACTTCAATGCAGTTGTTGATCTGACTGAGGAGCACAAACTTGACAGGATTAAGCGACCATTACAAGTTTACCCTGCTTTTTATGTAGGCATTGCGGCTTTAAATGTTGCAAGCGACTCAAATAATTCCAAGTTAAAAATCATTGGGAAAGCGTCTATTTAGAAAATGGTGTACTGGACCAATCATTTGCGATGGAATTTTGAGAACAAATTGCTCTTGCTTAGAGTTAGAGCAGAATTGCATTATCTTGGAGACGATAAAGAATAGGCTGTTGTGGCCTATGAATCCGCCATCAAATCTGCACACGATCATCATTTTGTGAACGAAGAGGGATTGTCTTATGAATTGTGTGGACATTTTTGCTTGACAAACTCCACAACAACAAAAGCGGGTGCAACAAAGAAGGTGCATGAAATGGAGGAAATTACTCAACCCTTGCATAAAATTGCTGACAATGTAGATCTGATATATCACCGTTCATGTTTCTTTTGAGCAATTGATGTGTGCAGAGGATGAGGAGATGATTGAGTAGTGTGGGCGATGGGAGCTGCATTGTATAATATTATATACTATTAGTGTATTGAAGTAAACAGATCGATGTACATGATGTGTGTCCTTTTTCTGTCCTACCTATCGTGCTGTGGATGCAATCAATGATGCCCAGAAGAAGAAGAGGTGAATTGATGGAATAATTACCTGAGTCTCGTTGTATGTGCGCTTTTTGCAGTTTTTTCGGGGAGAGAGTTTTTCATGTTTATTGCAGTCTTGCTTTCATGGGCCACGTCCCTCTCCTGTCTTGTTAGCGATAAAGGTAACATCAAAATTTTAACAATAGTTGTATAGTTTTTGTGTACTTATCTACATAGCGACAAATACGAACTGAGCAATCTCAGTGCCAATATTGAGATTTGAGATGCTCACATCATATCATTAACAACATTAGCATCACCATAATGATATGGCTTGTTAGTTCTATATTTTAAACCCAATGATGTCATCCAAAGCCGTTAGTTATTATATTTTAAATTCATCGACCTCTCCCAAAGCTTCCATTGGCCTTGGAAGTCATCCCCTTCCTTGGTGGGTAGTAAGATATTTACGATAATGTTTTTGCTTACCATCATTGACAATCCCTTCTTTGCATAATTTTTTATATATTTTTTTGCCCAGAGGGAAAATTGAAACGCGTATAAAATGTTAGTGCATAAAATAATAAATCACCGTTGATGATGATGAACAAACTCATGGCATTAGCTCATGCATCACAATACCAAGAACACTATCATCATTCTTCATTTTTCATCATGCGCATTCATCGTTTTATCACTCTTGGCATTGCCACTGCCACTAGATACCTCTGCCCACGACTCCAACTATACCAACACCATGATCCTGATCATCAACACCAGTATCGCCATTATCGTCATGATAATAATTATAGTAAGGAACAATATCCTCCAAACCCACCAAACCAAGATCCAAACCCACTTTATAAAAACTCGTGACACTAAAATCGCTAATCTCTGGCACTGTATGAACCAATGTCAATTGACCCCCCGATGCCATTTTCATTGCCGATTTGGTGACTTCTTGTAGCATGGCGTAATCTTTGTACCAAGTTGCCAATGGCCGTGGCGGCGGTGGTGGTTGTTGCTGTTGTTGTTGTTTTTCAGTTTGCTGTTTTTCGTATTGTTGCATTCGTCGCTGGTTCATGTTGTGGAGTTCTCGATCAATGGCATGTTCCAATCGAGTTGCAATTGGTAATAATTGATGAGGATCATCCTGGCCATTTTCAATACAATCATCATCATTATTTATCCCATCATTACTACCAATATTATTATGTTGTTGATTCATCAACTCCAACAATTGCGAATATTTAACTTCATAATCCACCTTATACCGATCCGCCATGATGGCATGATTAGGATCAATATCCTCATCCAAAGTGACGAGACATTTCTGGATTTGTAATCCATCTGCAACATGACGGGTGATGGCGGAGATGCCTGTGGATTCGAGCGGGTCTCCTTGTGTGATTAGCAATAGTGGCCTGTTTTTACTGTTGTTACTTTTGTTGTTGTTGTTGTTGCTGTTGTTTTCACTGGTACCAGTAGGAGTAGTATAATATTGTTGTTGAAGCGAATGAATTATGTTTTGAGCAACAATGGCGGGATCTCGTTTGTCGCGACTGTGGCCATGTCCTTCGATGATGAGGGGATGGTATTTCTGGAGGGTGGTGCGGAGGATGAGGATGTCTTTGAGCAGTTTAGGCGGTGGGAGCTGCATTGTATAATATTATATTATTAATATTGATGGAAACAGATTGATGTACAAGGTGTGTGTCCTTTTTCTGTCGTAGGTCTAGGTAGAATCTATCGTGCTTGGCTACCTAGTGGGTACAATCAATGGTGCCTGGAAGACCCTGGACGAGCCGCACGTACGTACGTACCCATCCAAGTACCCGTAT
>JALLAR010001722.1:0-10779 GCA_036939335.1 Conticribra guillardii
GTGCCGACAAGTCTTGGCTTCACCATTGAGTTTCGTTGGTAATTCTCTTGCGATTGTGCAGCCAATTTATTGTTGAAAGGGCTGATGCCACTACTGTTGTTTTGTTTGCTGTTGCTGCTGTTTTATGGGATACACTGTTGTTTTAGTTTCTGTTGTAGTTGTTGATGTTTTTGTGTTGAGTGCGATGTCAATGTTTGTACTGTCCTTGCCTTGTTGCTGAAACTGATATTGTCATTACCATTGCTGGCTGTGTTGATGTTGCTGTTGCTTGTCTTGGTGTAGTTGCTGTGAGTGAGTTAATTTTGTTGCTCTCCTGCATTTGATGTTGTGGACGATTTCACCACTGTTGTCATTTTGTGCCAATTTATTGCAAAATGTCCTTTTACAAGAGTTGTTGTTGTTGTCATTTTTGTTGATGCTGATGTATTGTTGCTCTTCTGTGTTGACGTTGTTGTTATTTATGCTTTTTAATTTACCTTGACGATGTTTTTGCTGCTGCTGCTGATTTTGTCAGAAAGATTTTGCTTCCTCTGCTATTAATAAGTTCTTGGATTTTTGGTGTCTTTGCTATCATGAGAATGTTGTTGTTGCTGTTTTGAATGTTGTTGCCAATTAATTGTTGTTGTTGATATTATTGATTGAGGCTTGAGGCCTTGTTGTTGTTGTCACTGCTTATGATAATTGTATTTGGTAGTGATGCTGATTATTGATGGTTTTGCTGTTGCTATTACTGTCGGTTGATTGTGTTCTTTTCTTTTGTTATCAATGATGTTGAAAATGTTGCCGCCGCTGCTGCTGGTATTGGTGTTATCACATTTGTGTTTTTGGTGTTGCTATTACTGTTTTGGTTGGTAGTGTCATTGCTGTTGTTTAGATACTTGGGTGAAGCTACTGTTGCTGATATTATTGCTGTTGCAGATTTTCTTTTTATGTTCCTGTGATATCTCTGATGTTGGCTTATATCTGCTTCTGTTTTTACGATGCATCACATATGTAAGAAATTATTCTGTGTTTACTGTACACCAGGCTGCCATAATGTAGCAGTGAATTTTCCTTGTTCTGGTTTGCTTGTGGCCATTGTTTAGCGATGGTATTTGTTTGCTGCTGGTGCTGTTAATATTGTTATGGTTGATGCAACATTGCTACTGCTGTTACAGACTTTTGTTTGTTGATGTTGCTAATGTTGTGATTGGTTCTGCAACTGGAAAAGGCACCATTGTTGCTTAATAATATTGGTTGTTGTTGCGACATTGCTGCTGCTGTTACTGACTTTGTGTTTGTTGATGTTGATGCTGATGATGTTGTTGTTGTGAATTTTCCTGCTGGAAATAACGCCTTTGGTGCTTAATGATATTGGCGGTTGTTGCACCATTGCTGCTGCTGCTGCTGTTACTGACTATATGTTTGTTGATGTTGATGTTGATGTTGTTGTGATTGGTAATGTTGGTAATGAAGCTGTTGTTGTTCATTATTTATGTGGTTGTTGCATAAACATTGTTGCTGCTGTTACTGATTTTGCATGTGTTGGTGTTGATGATGTTGTGATTGATGATGCTGGAAATAAAGCTTCTGTTGCTTTGTATGATATTGTTGTCATTGCTTGTATTGTTGATGTCGATTTTTTAGAGGTTTATGCTGATGGGTTTCTTTGTGAATGCTCATCTGAAAGCTCCCTAGTACCAATTTTATATTTTCTAGTATCGGTAGCCAACGGTTAGAGAAGTACAGTAATTAATTACCCCTGTTCAGCCAATGTTTTTGAAATGTTACTACCAAAATGCACGCATCGTGTTATTTTCATTTACCTGTAATTAAATTCTGTAAGGACACATTTGAAACTACTTTTGTCAGATTGTAAATGAGTAAACTCATAAATTATTATATGTGATCGATATCGAAATTTAAATGTGCTTATTTAAACAATAAAGTAAAGAAAGAGCAGTTCTGTTTTTTTAATACTTTTCAGCTAATATCATTTTATTGTGTTAATTTTTAAAAATGATCAAGCGTGTTGGCTGTAGCCACCTGTGAAAAATATCTCGTCATCCAATTGCGACCTTCTTGATCAGAGTCATGGACTTTCATGTGAGACCTTGCCGGGTGCCTTATTTGTGACTATTTGTTGATTTGATGTGTGGCCATGTTGGCTTCTGTATTGATCCTGTGTTGGGTGTGTTTGATGTGCCATGGCGGTTTCTGTATTGATCCCGTGTTGGGTGTGTTTGATGCGCCATGGCATTATCATTATGGCACTGGTTGATCCAGTTTTTGTATGATTTTATTCTCTTTTTACCTTCTTTGCCGTTGATGTTGTTGCTCCTCCATCAAACATGATGGACTTCCCTGTGAGCCCTTGTTGGGTGCCATATTTGTGCCTATTTGCTGATTTGATGTGTGGTCATGGTGGCTTCTGTATTGATCCCATGTTGGGTGTGTTTGATGTGCCATGGTGGCTTCTGTATTGATCCCATGTTGGGTGTGTTTGATGCGCCATGGTGGCTTATGTATTGATCCCATGTTGGGTTTCACTTGTGTGAATATGGACTTCCCTGTGAGCCCATGTTGGGCGCCATTTCTGTAATGATGATTTTCTGTTGAGCCATTGTTGGGCACCATTTCTGTGTTTTTTTGTTGATTATGCTGATATGATGTGCTGTGGTGAACATTTTACTCGTGCTGGGCCTTCTTTATGTCATTTATGCTGTGCTATATTGAATTTGCTGAATTCTTGTTGGTCCCTTGTCTGTGTGCCATTTCTGATGAATGCTTGCTTGAAGCTTTTTCTGTGACTGTGGAGGTGTTTGATCCTATGTGGGGAGCTAATGTTTATGATTTTGGATTTATATATATATGAAGTGTTCTATGATTCTGCTGCCATTGATGTTGTTTGATGCCTTCTTCATGTCCTTCTCATTAAAATTTCAGAATTTTTGAATTGTTGCTGTTGTGTCGCTTTTGTTGCACTGTTGTGCTGTACCTTCAATGTAACACTGTTCCTTGCTTGATTTCTTCTTGTGCTGACATGCTGACTGTTGTCTTTGTGAAATTCTTTGGACTGTTATGTTTTGTGCTTGTGTGTGGTGCATGGGCAGTAGGTTCTTTCCCCATTCTCATATCTTTGATGAATGCAAGAATGTTGCCAAAGATAATAGATACTTCATCGAGCGCCATGTACTCCCCAACGATATGTTGCGGGTTAGTGAGTGCATGGCTTGAATAAAAGACTCTATATGGGAGACAAGCCCACCACACCATTCCCTTGCTCTGGCTCTTGCTTTTCTCCGATTTTTCTGTAGTGCTAACTCTCTTTTAAAAATTGATCTCTATCTTCTTTTGGTTTCTTTTCTTCTAGACTGTTGCTTTGAGGTTTTTTGGGGTTTGGTGATGATGGTCATGGTATAGATGCAGTAATTGCGATATTGATTCCTCATTGGGAAGGTGGAATTTTGGTTTTGTCATCATTGTTGCCCGCACGCGTTGGGTTGGGCTGAGATGCCGTGCTGAATTTGTTTGTTTGAAATATTTGATGATAGAAGTAAGCTAGTTAGTCTTGAATGTTTTGATTAATCTACTGCTAGTACATAGTGAACTCTTGTAGATTCTAACCTGCTTCAGTTTAGTACCTCCCTAATGATGGATCCAAAGAAGAATGAGCTCTTTTGTCACAACATGACAATCATGCTCATCCTCCTCTGCTCTCATGATTTCCTTCATCTTCACACCTTCCCTTGAAAACCTGTTTTCGCTAGGTAGAAGCATGTAGTGGCAATGCGCCCAACTTCAATTGTTCACCAAAAAGTATCTGTTGGATACTTTTCTGTACCACACCTACGTAGGTATGTATGGTAACAATGTCAGTTAGGCCTCACTGAAAAATCACTGGCACAAACTTTGGACGTCTGTACATCACTCATCCATCACCAATAATCTTTTATTGTATTTTGGCCGCCCCACTGTCTGGTAATCATTGGTAATAAAACATGTGATGTATGATATCCAACAAACTGCTAAATCACAGCCTAAACTGGGCACCAACTAAGTAGTAAATACTATTAGAGATAACTAATGATACATGATGAAATAATTGGTTTTATTATTATTTACACTCATAGCCTATATTCTAGTATTTAATTGATTGTCTAAATAAACATATTGCTGTTGTAAATGCACAGTGATATGCGTAACCCTTACCCGGATCGCCAAGGTCGACGTGATCGCAAATGCAAGATGTGTTGACCTGATAGCTGCTTTAGTTAGGGGACACACCGCAAATGCCACCAATGCCTGCCATCGTGGGGGAGATTCGTTTTTGGTCACCACTCTCTCTCTAGCGCTCTCTCTTGATGTAGATACAGACAGATACTATCGTACTTTCACGTGCAATTGAAATAATTAAAGTTTTAATTATCTGATGCTTTTTCGGAATTTTTAATCAATAGCCGTGATATTTATTTTAAACCATACCTCAATTTGTGCGTAGGATCTAATAGTAACCTACGATAGGTTAAAAAGATATAATTAATATGTAGTGACCTCCTATTTTGGACTTACCTGTTCACTTAAAATGGAAATCAATCAGTGGGGTGTACTTAGTGTGTTAGCATGATGATTAACTGAACTTCTAACTTTTGTTTCAATTACTTGAATTTTCAATATTTGAGACTATTCAGCCAAACAGGAACTATGTTGGCACACAGTTGAAGCTGAAGACATAAGAAAAATTGATTTGTGGATGAAATATTCCATTTTCCTGTATGGATATTTCAGAAGAATCTAAGCTTTCTGAATATGGCACATGTAACAATAACAACCAATTATACTTGTTGTGTCTGTCAAGGAGATATTTTCTGCCAAAGTTCATGGTTGATGCATTGTGATTGTGGATCAATAGAAGAAAGTCACATGGATGATTGTGATTTATGCTAAAAGATTTATTTTGCTAAATGACATATGTCCAGTAGAAAAACAAAAAGCCCTCAACCCAGTTGTTTTTTGGCTGAACAGGCCATCCAATATTTTAAATTTCATTTCACCCATTGAAAGATATGCTCTCTACATATAGCACTATAAAATTGTATCATAGGAATCAGAACTTCTTTATGTGAACATGTCCTGAATATCACCTAGATACTAAAACTATAGTTTTTGCTGTTTTAATGTAGTAGAATGTAGTACTATTATTTATAAACACCATTTCAGAACATAAATCTTTATCTAGTCATTTTTGCACTTTTTTTAGTCAAGAACAAAATAACCAACCCATCAGAATTGGCATTACGAGACATGTAGCATTAGTGACCGCAATTTTGCAAGTACATCATGAAAATAGTGATTTTGGCCCAAACCAGTGCACAAATATGTTCGAACAGGTCCCATTAGGTAGTAGGTAGTGTACCAAAGGGTTTGGTCGGGGTAATGTTATTCTAGTTGATATTAGAGTCTTGCACACACCAATTTTCGTGGTCTCGTAACATCATTAGTGGGCCCCTCCATAAAAAAACGTACCACTTCTAACTAGGAATTTAAGCAAATTTTGAGTAACTTTACACAATTTTGGAGCCGACCATGGCAAATCATGCATTATTCCACACATTCGGTCTATTGAATGACTAATATTCAATTAAATACTCTACATATTACAACATTAACAGAAGACAATAGAAAAATGAAATAACAGTAGCTAACTAGATTAAACCAATAGAGCATCCTTGTGAGCATCGCCGTTGCCGCTGCCATGCCACCGTCATGATAAATTGTAGAATCACCTGTCAAAAAACTCAAAAAACTCAAAAAAGGGTGTGCATAACACCATTTATCTCCCAAGTGCTAATCATCCTTGAGTGCAAACCACTGCCCAGAGCATGCCCAATCATTGTTCTTGGCAGAGGTGGTCTGGGACTTGCCATCGGGTGGTGCCATGGTGGTCAAAAATTGCTTGTCGCCCGATATCTGAGCAAAATTGTGTGATCGATGATGGCCAAAAAAAGATGTGGTTTGCAATGCTTCGTAGCCCCCCTAAACTAAAAACGATTGATCCACCAAGTTACAAGTAGGTCCTTCTATGTATATTAGAGAAGGCCTGTGCGAAGGTGTTTGGTTCAATATCATTGTTTAGGGGGCATTTATTAGTAAAAAGTGTTAGAGGTCCACTAATCCGCAATTTAAAGGGGGGGCACTGATTCTACATGTCTTGTACTTATGCCATTCATGTTATTATTCGTTATTTGTTTGAATTCATCGTCACCCTCCATATATTCACTAGCAGACATAGAACATGTGCTGATACATGAATGAATGTGCACGAAAGCATTATCAACCATGACAAGGCGGCAAAAGTGATAGCTGTGCTGATGTTGCTGACAGTGTAGACTATACCAGCGCACCTCATCATTCACTACACCACATCATATGTTGATGAATGAAAACCATAATGTCAATGATGGTGATAGCTCTTATTTCACGTCCACATCTGCTGGTGGCTGGTGGTAATTACAATGGCAACAGTGGGCGTTAGTGTAACGGCCAGCAGCAGCATGACAGCAGTGATCAATCTTTCTCTATGGCCATTGCTGAAACCATGTCCTATGAGGGAAATGTCTTTGATGCAGCCAACAAAATCAATGAAATGTGTTTGACAGCCACAGCAGTAGATATATTGATGGGGGCAATTAGCATGATACAACCGATGGTTGAAAAATGGCACTACCTACATAAAAAAATGATGAATATAAACTTAACAACATTTGCAAAGAATGTGCAAATGTTCAGCAAGACACAAAATGCAACAATCAATATAGACAGGAATGCTAAAATTAATCTCATGATACACCTGGAAACAAAAAATAATACATACCCACATGGAAACAAAAAGTAATCCATATACACATACTAGTGCAGTGACAACAACCATATTAACAGAAGCAACAAAAACAGTACACTATTGCCGGCAGTGGAAGCAACTGAATTGATAAAAGTATTATCTAAAACAGTATAAAGGGGAAAGGGGACACAAGTAACCATTACTTCCAAAATCAACAACATCAATACAATAAATGAATGCAATGAAACAATCAATCATGTGATCGTGATGATAAAATGCAAAGAATACAATACAATTTCCTGTTTTTAATCAAATTGCACCTATTGCCTGAATAAGAGTGTTATCTTATTGAAAATACTGTGATATTAAAATGAATTGTTGAATTGAAATTATTGTTGTTTGCTTTATTGTTACTTGATTTGAATAAATACGCCTATATGACGATCACAAGCAATGTGGAGTGTTGGTTGGTCTGTTTAGATTAGATAGTGGTGCGTACCTACCCCTTCGTTGATTGGTGCATCACTGACACAAGATAATTATTTGGTGATCATTTGATATTTTTTGTTCATTGCTGTGCCCCCCGTTACTTGTTGTATTGTTAATTTGATTGCTGTGTTCCACAAGAATTGACAAGAATTTAGGAATGTTGAAGTTTCATCCCCTATCTTCTCCTTGTTTAAATTACTGTTTCTGTTTGTCTGCTTTCGTTAATTGTTGAGTTTTCTTTTGCATTGCTTACTTTCCTCTTTTGGTTGTTGTTTGTTGTGATTTCCGTGGCAGTTCATGCAGCTTGGCCAGATTCTCGAGATTTCATGCAACGATTCCTCTGATAAAAGATAATCATCTCGTTTTTAGAGATGGCACCAAAATCTGGATGGGCAAATAATTTAAATCTGTATTTCAGAGTAATCAACGTGGTCTTAAATTATCAGAAATGACTATAAACCCAGCATGATACGACCCCACTGTATTAGAAACTTTGAGACAATGAAGTTCAATATATTTAATGATGCAACCTAGTTGTAAATGCTTGAGTTAGATAAATGTCGCAAAACAAGAAAAATAAAGTGCAAGACCTTCAACTTTCTTTTGAAATCAAGTGTAGTAGTAATGATGATATACATGTGTGAACAAATGGCTGTGGTTGGAACAAGTTGGAGAAAGTTGGAGCAATAAATTCAAACAGTGTGTGGGATCATGGTAGTGAGGGGCTTTCCTGTTGTCACGAAGAGCCAATATTGTCATCTTCTTGCTGGGAGGAACTTGAGTCCATACTGTTATTGTTACTGCTGGCAGTAACTGTTTGTGAGCCCACTTGTTGCTGCAGCGCAAAAGCATTCTGCATATTTTGCATGAGAAGCAAGAGGTTGGGATCCAGTGGAACACCATTCATAGATGCTACATCTCCATTGCTATTGTTGTCGGTCTCGTTGGATGGAGCTGTTTGCACAGCAAACTGCTTTTGCTGCAGTTGTGGCTGGTACACTTGCGGTAGTGTAGTCGACTCTTGTGGCACACCCGCTGTCATGGTGGTTGTCGGCAATGTAGAACCAAGTGCATTCTGCATGAGACTCAACATGTTGGTGTCAACAGGAATGCCATTCAACGATGGGAATCCTAGAGGGACACTTCCGTTTGGGGGTTGGGACTGCTGTTGAAGTGTCTGCGGAGACGAGGCTTGCAATGCATTCATGTTGGATGTGTCACCTGTCATTGGCAATGATGGGTTAATCGTAGTAGCTGGCATTGCAGAACCAAACGCATTTTGCATCAGAGAAAGAACTGTTGGGTCAATTGCAAAGCCATTCTGGGAAGGAATTCCCATTGTGTTTATTCCGTTGGGAGTACTTTGTTGATAGAGTTGAGGGTATCCCATCAGTTGCTGTGGCGCCATTAAAAATTGATTGAATGGGAAGGATGGAATTTGTGCTTGTTGCAAGAGTTGCTGTTGAGCCAATAATGCGTTGAAGTGTTGCATTCCCCCCATCATTGGATTGAAAGATGAGTATAATGTGTTATTGTTATCAGTTTGTTGACTGAAACTGTTGCCTTGATTATTGGTTTGTTGCAGTTGTGGTTGTTGCTGCTGTTGCTGCTGTTGCTGCTGGATCGGCAAGCCAATCGGAGCACCTGTTGCAATGCCAGCACCTTGTGTCGGACCAGATGCGGCACTTACGGCATTATTATTAGCAACTATACTTCCGTTTTTTTGCATAGCATCCCAGATTCTAGCAGCAGCTACAGACTGAACCTCGGGGGTCTTGATACCATCCAAAGGAACGGGCTCTCCTGTGCCATTCGATGGTGGCAAAGGATGCACTTTGCTTATTTTGTAGAAATCGGGAGCGACGTCGAACATTTTGGACATTTTCATAGATGGTTCTTGTGCATGTTTTGTTGCAGTTGCGTTCTGAGGTTGACTCTGTTTCGCCCCCTTGCTTTTGGGTTTGCATCCTTCCATGAGAAGGCAAACGTAAGGGAGGCCTCGTAGAAAGAACTGTGTTTTGAGGAGGACAAAAAGAAGTTGGTCAGGGATGGAGATTCACGGGGGGAAATGAAAGTAACTGACAGCAGGCATACAATTCGCAAGTCACGCAACACTGGCAACAATAAAAAACAAGAATTAAAAGAAGCAGGGCATCGCACTCACCTCATTGTAATAAGCATTTTCGTCCCTCCCCCCCAAAACTCGCTTGAAGCCCCAGTTATTCACCTGCCTCAAAAAGCTAGCTCTGCTGTTGTGCCTAAAAAACTTATGCAGTACCTCCTCTTCCAACCGTCGATCGCTAACAATTTTCCATGCCCTCCCGTGCGGTAACCAAGTGATTATGCCACTGTACAATTCTTCATTGGTGAGGATGGTGTGGAGCTTTTGGGGGAAGGTCGGCTTTTTACGTTTTTGATGAGAAATTCGATGTGAGAGTTGTTGGGACGGGATGCGGGAATAGTCGTGGTAGGCGCTTTTTTCGATAGCGTCGTTGATTAGTGTTGTCGTGGTTTGGTCGTCACCGTTGAGGTTGGATGGTATGATGGGGGCGGGGAGGCAAGCAGTGGCGTTTGCGATGTTGGGCGTGGGCCAGAAAATTGCCGCCGCCACTGCTGTTGTGGACTGTGCTGCTGCCGGAGCTGTCGACGCTGTTGGGCCTGGTGCTAAGCTCACTGGGTAGGATGCAGTGTTGAGGACTGGGAGGAGCACCGACGGTGTGGCATTATTATTTTGGTCATGACCTTCTTGTCGGTCGGTGGTAGTTGATGATATCATTCTTTTCGACGTCGTTGATTACGGGTTGATGAGTTTTTTTATTGATTCTTTTGGTCTATTGTACGCGGCCCAGAAAAAATGTGGGAAGGAGTTTTAATCACACTTTTTGCGCTTTTACGCATTGCAGAACACAATGTCAGACTGCAGAAACGCCGGGGTGGAGACGGCACAATAGGCTATCTACATACTATACTACTACTCTACGATACACCTTTTGGAGACCTTTTAAAAAGGTTTTTTGTGGGATTCTCCGAATACTCCAAACCGTGACACTTGCTTTGTCGACATCTATCAAGGTCATCGATCTTGCATCAAAACCACGAAGGTAAGCGGTAGGAGTAAATGCTAAGAAGTTTTGAATAGAGTGTGCGCAGATATTAAGTTCCATCGCATAGGAGGAACTTATAATATGCTGTACTTGTAACTTGCAGTTTTAGGCTTTGTAACTTAAAGTTTTTAAAATCTGTCAATATGAAACTTCCTAAAACTAAAGTAAACCCGGGAAGAGAACCCCACATGAAAATCGCGTGTCAAGGTACATCAAAATGTACTCATAATAATATAGGTCATACATGTAGGTAGATGTGTACTCATAGTGACAGTATAACTAAACAGAATCTATTGAATCATCCATGACTGACGAAGGTCAGACATAGTCATTCAGGATCTCATGGAAGTTCTCCGGTGTTCTGAT
>JALLAR010001728.1:0-15838 GCA_036939335.1 Conticribra guillardii
ATGATGCTCCAAAGATATCTGACATTGCTTGGTTCAATATAGTTTTACACTAGTATCGTAATAATTATTTTTTATCACTAACCGTCATTGAGATGCGTCGATAAGTGATCGTCATCATATCACAGGGTGCGTTGTGATTCATCTCCACCATGGCGACAAACAGTAACTCAATATCGAAAAAATGGCAAAGCGTATTCCGCCCCACCCTCTTTTCCAACAAAGTCGCGCTAGTAACAGGTGGAGGGACGGGCATAGGACGATCCATAGCCATCGAATTGGCATTGTTGGGTGCCACCGTAGTAATTGCCAGTCGAGATGAAGACAAGTGTGCGGTTGCCGCAAAGGAAATGAACCAAGAAGTACAAAATAATTCGGAGGATAAATCTTGTGCAGGTAGAGTAGTTGTGGGACCTTCGACGAGTATCCGCGACGAAGAACAAGTGGACGACTTAGTGAGTTCAAGTGTTTTAATAATAATGTCCTTTATTTTTGATGATTTACTTATTGTTGTAAACCATGCATCCCTTCGATGAAATTGAATTCTATCATTGTTTCGCTTACCATTCTTTTTTCTATTCATTCTGATGGAAAAAATGATTTTACTCCTAACACCCGCAACGTAAATCAACAATCAATTATCAAACCACACAACAATTTACTAAACATATCTAGATAAAACACATCATTGAACAATACAAAGCCCTCCATTTACTGATTAACAATGCGGGAGGGCAGTTTGTCTGTGCTGCTGATGAGCTTTCCTCGAAAGGCTTCCAAGCTGTCGTCCAAACGAACCTCACTGGAACTTTTCATGTGTGTCGGTCTGCCTATGAACACTACATGAGAGATAATGGTGGCAGTATTGTCAATATAACATTGGGGAATAGAAATGGTATGCCAAACATGGTTCATAGTGGAGCTGCTCGAGCAGGGATAGAAAACATGAGCATAACCTTGAGTCAAGAATGGATGGAAAGTGAAGTCAGAGTTAATTGTGTGCGTCCGGGTATAGTCTGGACTGAGTCGGGATTTGAGAATTATGGCCCAGCAGGAGATCTATTTGTGGATAAAATACTGCCATCCTTGCCTGCGAAGAGGTTTGCGAGCCCAGAAGAGATTTCGAGTGCCGTGTGTTGGTTGTTGAGTGAAGGGGCGAGCTATGTCACTGGGGCTGTTGTTTCGGTGGATGGTGGGAGTGCCTACCATTTTTTGCCCTTAATTGATATCGAGGATTCAACGCATTTGCCAGTGTATGGGGTGCTTCCGAGAAAGGCAAAGTTATAACTTGACCACTTAAAAGATATTCACAAATTAAGAAGACGAATTAACTCTTATCAATTTAGATTTCTTTGTTACACATGAGGTCAGCAATATTGTTATTATTTGTGTTTAATTTCTTTGGTATTGCAGCTAAATAATATGATTGAAGATCTGATTTGTTGGATTCTTTCTACAACTGAAAAAGAAATGCGAAAAAGATTAATCGAGCTTATTTTTAATTCTTTGACCAAATCCCCTTGACGACCCTATACCTTGTAGCAAGACATCTAAATCTCAAACTTTAACTTATCAAAAATCATCCCCAGACGCGTCTCCACCAACGAGGCTGCAGACTTCTTAATTCACTCTTGAACAATTTCAACTCCTCTTCCATCGTATCTCGATCGCGCAAGCTTGCCGAATCTTTCATTTCATTTTGAAGAGAAGCGATTTGATACTCAAGCTGCTGTATTCGCACAATATTTTTGCTGTTGTCGGCATTTGAAGTTGCGCTGCCGCTGTTTGCAGCAGCTTTCATTGATGGATTCGTAGTTGCTCCTGACTTCAATCCATTTGAGCTCATAGATATGTTTGGAAAGTAGGACCAAGAAGAATTAATTGATGTGCAGTGTCGCAATATCTTCGCATCCGCAGCTCCCTCAGGCAATTGCTCTGAGGACATGTCCCCATCTAAATTATCCATAGCATCATCAGTAATATTGGAAGATGAATTATTATCCTCATCAGTATCTGCAAACTGAAGCACCCAGCGATATGACCCACTCCCAGATCCACCTCCATAACTTTTATTTTCGAATAACACAGTACTTTCCAAGGAAGGAAATGTCTCTTTCAACACTTTCTGTGCATGGCCAATGTCTGACATATGAATTTCTTCCCGAAGGGCTTTCAGAGAAACATTCGGTGGTAGATTGTGAACGGTTTCATTCCCTAGCAGACCTTGCTCCGAGGGGTCACTGAGAGGATCGATTGTGGATGGAATCAATGATAGGCGTGTCTTCACTCCCGAAGGATTTACTGCAGGAGAAAGATAATTAGATAAGATTTCTTGTTGGCGGCGCACAGTTGACGGCGGTTCATTTTCAAATGACAGCGGAAGAATCTCCTCCGACGAGCCCGTGGTTGAACCCGAAGAGGGTGAACTGTACAGCCCCATCAATTTTAGAAAGGAAGACCAATTATCCTCCTCCCACGCATTCTTCTTCCCAGGCACAACGTGAGTCACGGAAGGTTGATCAACAGGTGGGAAATATTCGGGAACACCCCAATATTGCCTCACAAAATTGACCAAGGCGGCGGAATTGGAAGTTGTCTTCTTTCCTTCAGCGTCGGTAGTAGTCTCATCGCCCAACATCAAATCACGCAAACGAGGGCTCATTGAAATCGCAGTCCCGATAGAAAATGGCACAGCGGCGGTGCAGACTGTGTAGAATAAGTAACGCAATGTAGGTGGCCATGGTGCCTCTTTTTCGGCAGCTTTTGCGCCCGCTTTGCCTCCAGCACTTCCAGGTGATTTATTGGGTGCATGCTTTTGTAAAATATGTTGAGCTCGTCGTGAAACTATTCGAATATTTTTTGGCGACGACGTTGCCACCGCTGCCGCAGATGATGCCATTATTATTGCTGGTGGTTCTGTCGATTGATGGAGCTTGATGTTATGTTGATGAATCGAGGCAGACGGCCGTCATTGTGCGTTCATGTTGTGTCAAGATTATTTTTTATTTTTTATGTTGATGGTAGAATAATATTTCGTCTGTCTTTCGCTACTATGTACTAGTATTATGAAGGATGCAAGTTATCCATAAAAATACTTATTCCTATGTATCTTCAACACTGCGCTGTCCGTTGTCCGTGGCTAAAAATAAAGATCGGCTCGCTTGCTTCTGTCACGACGAAAAAATCGAAATAGGGAGGCCCATTGCCGCTTTGTAGTAAGGTGAGGCGGCTCCGTTCACGCCATTGCCGGCAGTTCTTTCAGTGACAGTGCCAATCGTTTGAGTCTGGGGTGGAACTGGGAAGGACTAGTAAAATCGGGCGAGCGGTGGCGGTGGGGTCGGTATTGGTTCGCGATGATTAAATCGACGACGACGGCCTATGGCACGTCTAACGGCGGCGTTCGGATTCAGGCCAGCGGCTGCTGCATGTCATCTTATTGATGGCTTACCGAAGCTTCCGCACTTGCGTTGTTTTCGGTTTAATTTAGCATAGAGTATTCGTTTCTGATCTCTCCCCGACAGAGGGCATTACCATGCGGAAGCACTCAAGTGCACGGCTAATCACTCATCGCCAACAGTGTAACGGTGGGGCTTACTATTTTTTTAGTCGTCAGAAGCTCTTGTGGGCGAGTCATTTGCCATCGTAAATGCAGCAGTTTTG
The DNA here is from genome assembly GCA_036939335.1 of Conticribra guillardii. NCBI lineage: Eukaryota > Bacillariophyta > Thalassiosirophyceae > Thalassiosirales > Thalassiosiraceae > Conticribra > Conticribra guillardii. The sequence continues at coordinate 3,658 of JALLAR010001728.1, forward strand.
GGGGGGAAGAAATTGCAACTAAGTTAAGAGATCTGAGGAGGAGGGATTTTCGATACTTGGATAAATTCTTTTTGCGGGATTATCAGCTTCTGGCGAACAGTCGTATTATGATGTGCAACATATTATTCCTCCATATTGTTGTTCTTTGTTTGAGTTGGCACAGTGGTGGCATTCATGAGTTATAGCAGTACAAATATTCTTCATTCAGTGTTAGCTACAGCGGATTTTTCTTTTTCTTTTTACAAACGTGCCTGAATTCATTCAAACAGTGATGTCTCTATGTGCCTACGCTCTTCTTCTAAATATGTGGGAGATCCAATTTGTATTTGTATTGGAGTTATTTCCAGCTTCTATTTTATTCTATTTTCAATTTACATCTTTTAGTTTGGATCTCATAAAATCTTGTTGTCTCCATTTGATTCGTCCTCCCACGAATTAATGAAACTGTGATTTGCATCGTTTGGCATTGAGCAGTTGTGATTTACATTGAAAGAAAGTCTACCATGCTCGCCGCCCGTGCCCTCACGAGGTCCACTGTGTCCGTCGCCCGCTCCGGCGCCGCTGTTGCCCAGCGCCGATCCAACCAAACCGTCCCCAGGCTCGGCTCCGCGGCAGAGATGGAGGCCGAAGCCATTGCCCATCTCCGTGCCCGTGTCCGTCGCCAAAAGGAAATTATGGATGCCACCCACATTTCGGAGGCTGAAGAAGTACAAGAGATGTGGAAGTGGATCAAGATTTCTGCAATCGTTGCTGCTCCTGTGTGTGTCCTTTCGATGGTGAAGGATTTGACTCTTGTGGACCACGTCCATCGTCCACATGGTCCCATGCCGGACTACATGAATATTCAGGTCAAGGAGTTCCCATGGGAGTGTGAGACTTGTGCTTTGTTCGATTTGGAGTGCTGGAAGAAGTGCCGCGAGGAAAAGGCTGGAAACTAGACTGCTTTAGTTTGGTGTGATCATTTTGAATGAATGGATTTTGCCTAACCTCGGGTGTTTTGGGTTTGGATTTCAGGATATGCTGGAATGTACGTGGCATGTCGTGTTTTAGGGTAAGCTCTCTTGCTTAAGAGTAGTGTTGTAACATAAGAAAGTAGTGGCAAGCCACTTTCGTTTATTATTTAGATTCTGATCACGTGATCACCGTATTAATCCTTCGTGTCACATGAGATGACAGAATTAAATTGAATTTTCTTGAACTATACCTCATGAGCGTCATGCTTTTACGCCGAGTAATTATTTTTGATTATGCTATTGCGTGTGATCGATTTATGTACTTTTTTTGTTACATCATCCAGACATTTTTCTTGCATTGCTATTCTAATTAGTATTGTCAAATGCAAATATATCCAACATTCCAGTATATTATTTTTATATGTGATATATAAATAATGCGTAGTACTTAAAAATATCAACATGTACCATAAATCTTTGATGGAAGCGTAGAAGTAAAATAAATACACCAAATTTCATGGAAAATATCATACAGTGATGGTATCGTCAATCCATGATGTCATAGGATACGACAGATATTGGTTCGTCCCAAGTTAACGAGAACCGGAAAGTGCTCGGTAGGGCATCCAAAGACGGTATCGTCAATCCATGATGACAAAAGGATACCGGTAAATACTCCAAGTTACCATGACCAGAACCGGCAAGTTTGTGCCCAATTGTTTGCAAGGTTATCATCTGAAACCATTATTCATAAAACCTCATTGCGCTGCCTCATAAGAATAAAACATAATAAGTACTAATGAACAAACATGACGATACCGGGTGAAAATTCAAAATTTTGACCAGCATTCTCACTGCCTTTGCACCAGCTTACTAAGTGCACCACCATGTTGAAACCTCATGGCAAGACTTTGCCCGACTACATCCTCGACAATTGCGCGAAGCATCCCAACAAGATCTTTCTCACCCAGCCAGTGGGCAGCGATGTCAACAATGTCAAGAACTGGACCTTCAGCGAGTTCCTCTCTGAAACGAAGAAAATCGCAAACGTGATCTCACAGATGAATCTTCCCGTCCCGTCGCAAATCGCCATCATGTCCAAAAACTGCGCGTGGTGGCTCATGGCTGATTTAGCCATCATGATGACGGGTCACGTGGGTGTGCCAATTTATCCGACTCTCACGGCACAGACGACCAAGTATACTTTGGAGCACAGTGAGACGAAGCTCTTGTTTGTCGGCAAATTGGACGAACATCCGTGGAGAGAAATGAAGAATGGCATTCCAGATGGAATGGAGTGCATTTCGTTTCCGATGTGTCCCGATGGACTGGATTATGACAAGTGGGAAGACTTGGTGGGAAAGAGCGAAGAGATTATTGAGTTGACAAAGAGACAGCCCGATGAAATGGCAACAATCATTTACACCAGCGGAAGTACAGGGTTGTAAGTTGATATATTCTACACTCTTGTCGTATGCATGTTATTTGGTCCATGTCAACATGTCACCAATATAAATGGTTTGTTTCGTTTTGGAAAAGTCCGAAGGGAGTCATGCTCACATTCCAAGCCATGGCCGAGCCCACATTTGGATTCATTGAAAGTCTCCAAGTCACGGAGAATGATCGCTACCTATCATTTCTCCCACTGTCTCATGGTATGGAGCGCTGGCTTGGCGGATGCATCCCTTTTGTATCTGGATGCCACGTCTTTTACACTGACAGCCTCAAAACATTTGCGCAAGATCTAAAACGCTGCCGACCGACAATATTCGTTTCTGTGCCACGATTGTGGACCAAGTACGTGTCATGTTTGCCTATGCTGGCATTATGTGTTTCATTATGCATCGCACACTTCGGTTTTACCCACCTTATTCTTTTATCTCAATTCAATAGATTCCAGCAGGGAGTTTTCAAGAATCATTCTCCTCGCAAATTGAAAACATTGATGAAGATCCCGATTGTTTGCTGGATAGTCAAGAAGAAGGTGCTGAAGGCTCTGGGATTGGAGTGTGTGAGGTTTGCCGCAAGTGGAAGTGCGCCTCTTCCACCGGATTTGCTTGCGTGGTACCGTAACTTGGGATTGGAGTTGCTGGAAGGCTATGGAATGACAGAGAATTTCAACTGTGTGTATTATCTTCATTTATTACTCAAATTTTATCTCTTCCTTGAATTGTGAACGTTTAGTCTCACAATATTTTTTTTTCTTGCATTCTATCATAGATTCGCACCTGACCAAACCGGGGCGAGTCCGTGTGGGCTACGTTGGCGAACCTTATGCAGACGTTGAACAACGCATCGCCGAAGATGGCGAAATTCAAATTAAATCTCCTGGAATGATGACAGGATATTTTAAGAATAACGCAGCCACCAAAGAAGCTTTCACTGACGATGGATGGTTGCGCACTGGTGATAAGGGAACGTTGGATGAAATGGGTCGTCTCAAGATCACTGGCCGCACAAAGGAAATCTTTAAGACTTCGAAGGGCAAATACGTTGCACCCGCTCCTATTGAGAATGAGTACATCTCTCACCCTAAAATTGAGCTGGCATGTGTCGGTGGCCGTGGTCAACCTGCAGCACATATTATAGTTTTGCTTGGAGAGGATGCAATCAAGGAAGCTAATGCAGGAAAAGATGCAGTTGAAAATGAGATAGAGGAGCTTCTTGCTAAGGTCAATGGTGGGTTGGACGAGCATGAAAAGGTGCAGTTCATTGCGATTGCAAACGAAGAGTGGCTTCCAGAGAATGGCTTTGTTACCCCCACAAACAAAATGAAAAGGAGCAAAATTGAGGAGGAACATGAACCATTTTTCGAAGAGTGGTATGGCTCCAAGAAGAAGGTCATTTGGCACAACTGGTAATTTCTTCAGGTATATTCCTTAGCCGACTTTTTATGTTTAATGCCATGGGAGTTTATTCATGTTACCATAATATGAGTGGAATGAATCCAAATTTGCATTTGGTGAATTGTTTTTTATGATAGACACAGAAATTAGTTGCATTATGCAATGCTATTGGTAACAGAGAGACAATATCTTCTATTCAACTGAAGTAGAAAGTTTTCTTCTTATTTCACTCTACTATGGTCTCAATCATGACATCATAGTACTTACTCCTATTTCACAATATTCACAACTGACGTTAAATTGGTTTGGCTATACTTTTGCATTTGATTTTGCTTTTTTTGTTTAGACGAATATCAAATACCTTAAAATCAACGCCATTTGATGAAGGATGCTAACTGTTGCAATAGCAATGATTTGATTCTCAAACAACACCAAAACTATGCCCTTAAAAGCTAAAAAAGAGATCAAAACTAGCTTTTTCTACTTTGCTTAGTTACCCTCCATAACATAACTTGTGATATGTGCAATCATATTAATTTATTTTACATGAATTTTTTAAACCCCATATAGTCAAAAGCATCCAAAATTCCATACCATAATAATGGCATGATCAGTGAGAAGCACATCATTTAATGTGACAGCAATGTGGCATGTGTCAGTCTTTTGGCTCAACTCCAGCCACTAGAGGTAGAGTCCACAACCAATGCACATTATTTACCTCTACACATCAAGAAGAAAACACTTGCTGCAATTGTTTGGACTGATTTCAATGCATCCCATGCTATTACAAAACACAAGACATGCTACCACCCACAGCCTCAGGTCAAGAAGCACAGTTCAATGAACATGAATACAACAAAAAAGTCACCAAAATTAACCATGATGGTGTTGGTGTTGCATTACGGTGTTAAATTAAAAAAAAAACATTAATCTTTCATGTTGCAGCAGGAGACCTGTAGATGCTTTTGAACCTGATGTCAATAGATGCAAGCAAGGCATGGTAACGATAATGAAACTCTAGAACTCTATAATCTATTGTGACAACCAACCACCCCTTCGCCTCCGGTCTTGCATACAAAATGAAATTCATTTCAATCGCTGATCCAATCCCTCAACATAAATTGTCAATCAGTCCAACATATCTCCTCTGCCCAAACTCCCCATAAGTTTGGCCTGCTGCACACCTATTCCCTAGAGAAATACATATTCAAAAGTATCCCCTTTTTTGTACCACCTAAGACTCATTTTGATTTTGCACCTGAATTCTCTCTAGATCTAGACTGCATTTTTGAGTATGATGGTGGATTCTACGAGGAGGAGCTTCCACACACAAAAGCCATTGCAGAAATTATTTTTACTTTTCTATTGAATAATAATACTAGCTTGAATCTATTGAATAAAAATGTCCTGTCCAATGTATGCTTATTTATTATTTATAGTACTCTTTTAAGTGTAAACCTAGGTAAAGAAGGGCGCAAACCACCTGAACTTTGTTTTTAGAATTTGGTGGGGGTTGAATTAAGATAACATTATTAGTACTAATCTCAATGTTCTCTGACACAGCTACTATTAAGTACGATTACTCTAGTAGGACAGCTCATTTTTTGGAGACACTTGGCCAATCAGCAATCAGCCATTTCTATTACAAAGAAAATAAAAATTAATCAGCATGACGGGGTGACTCCTGAGGCCAGGGGTTAGACGTGTACTGAGAATTCTGACATGTTTGCTAGTGATGGTTTGTGTATGATGATATCTACATAGCTTACATCTTACATCACCACCGTTATCTGGACCATGACAAAGCAAGGGGAAAAGTCTACGTTGAATATGAAAATGAAGTGTCCAAGTAAATGATAATATTTCACAAAAACCACTTAAATAACTCATTTACTGTGTGATCAATGAGTTTGATCCTGTTTGGTTGGTGCACTTCTGTTCCTATTAAATAATCACATTTTTACCAGATGCAAAGCCTGGCTTTTAATAAAGTATAAATTAAAACCAAAACAATGTTTCGAAAGACATTGAACTAGTAATGTGAGTAGTTAAGATTAAGTTCCGATGGTTGTTGCATTACAAAAAAGTGTCCAGTTTGCTCTGCGGCTGCCGTACCTGTAGGCATACTGAACATTTTTTGTGAGGGATTTGACAATCAAATTAGGCTTTGGTTGTCGATGTAAAAGGCAATTTGGCTTTGTGATGAGGATGTTGCCCTGATATGCACCCAAACTAACACCAAATCCTGCTCCCAATTACTCAGGAAGTCAAAATGCGAGGTTACAGCAGAAAGCTTTCATCGTCCCATCAAGTCAAGTGCATCCTTGTCCTTGAATCGCTGCCCAAAAGAAGAAGATAAACCCCTTTGCATCTCTCGGCCAGAGCAGTCTTTGAAAGAACCTTTGCAACCTGCAATTAGATTTTGGGGAAACATTGCAATTGCAAGAACTGCATCCATCATTGTCCAGAGCTTCAAAGATAAGTCTGACGAGAAGCTCAAGTCTGATAGACTGGAGCATAATTGCAAGGTGAGTAATCTCACCATCAACATTCCAAAATATGGCATGCATCTACAAGCATTCAAGGAAGTTCCTGATCACCTTTTTCCTATATCCATTGAATTATGTTGTCAAGAAACATCAGAATATGATGGAGCTGATTTACCTTGCAAACTCAGACGTGTTTCAATGTTGGATTATTTGGAGGATGATGTTGACAAAGTTATGTACCTTTTAGAGTTGCTCGATAACTTGTCTTCTTAATTGAATTTAATTGTAAAATAATCTAAAATAATGTACATTTCACATCACTTATATAGTGCTATGCCTGTTCCAACATTTGGTTGCCTATGTTTAAAATCTATTGTAATGATTTGAATGCATAACTTCTTTTCTATTTCTAGATGTGTATGTTCCTATGAGTGTTTGCTTGTGAATCAATTTTTATTTGAATTAGTAACTAGAGATTGTCTCAGAAAGAGCATACAAGAGTAGCGCATGATGATGCAGTGAGATCTTGATTATTATGTTGTGGAGAACAAATGCAGTTCCGCTTTATGCCATGGACAGTGTCTCAATGTTAAAGTTCTTATTTATGGCATATCTTCTCTAGTAATGTTTTGAAGCCAAATACAAATAGCATGGCGGCAGCATTGTACTGAGTACGATAAATGTCAGAAAAGTAGCATTTTGCGATTTTGATGACCAGTATGTTTTGGGCACAATTTATATTTAATAGACTAGCAATCAAACACAGCTCCCTTGCGTTTCCATTGGTTTACAAGTTGCGCTGCTTCTTGAAGCTGAATCGGTTCTTTTTTGGAGGATGATAAATCCAATCGGTAAGCCCTGCGACGATCATTGGTCCAACGAAGTGACTCTTTCCTTACGTCATGCTCATACCAACTCACATCAGCTTCTCCATCGGACCAAAAGTATACTCCCAATCCATGCTTCTTGTTTGCATCCCAGCCCCCATCGAAAACTTCACTATTTGCCAAGTGCAATGTGCCGTAACCATTCCGTCTTCCGCGCCTCCATTCCCCACTGTATACCTCTCCTTCGCGGTACTTCGCTATTCCATATCCGTGTCGTCGTCCATCTTTCCAGTGCCCTCTGTAGATAGAAAGCACACGAGGGAGATGGTTATGTGAAAAATGTGCATGGAAGAAACCGTGATATGAAAATACTTCTAAAGCACAACACTAATACAAAAAAAACGACGCACCTATATTCGTTTCCTGTAGATGATTTGTAAACGTAGTAGCCATCTTTGTTACCCTTTGAAAAAAGCGGGCCATCTTTTGATTTGGATGGGGGTAATACTGGAGGTCTATATGAAGGAACTAACGCTTTTCCGTCTCTTGACTTCACCAAGATTAGACGGTCATCAGGATCTTGAATGTCATCCACAAAGTCCACAAAAATGTCAGCGCTTGATGATTCAGGACGCTGAAACAATTCTCGTCGGGAACAACGGTTGGCCAAAGGGTCGCCGGTTTTCAATTTAGTAGAGGCCATCTTCTTGTTGAGGGTAACACCTGTGTCGTAGTGTGACGGAGATCGACTTTCGTCCCCAGAATGATTCGCCTCGTCTAGTGTGTTACCTATACCAATGGTCCATGATTTCGTGCTATCGGCATTAGCACGAATTTTATTACCTTGTTGCTTTTTCTTTTCAAGTTTTTCATCGAAGGTCTTGTCAGGTCTCTCTTCCAATACCGTTGAATAATGCGCATGTGGTGTCTCGTTATTTTCACACAATTTCGTTGCCGCCATATGTTGTCCTCGAGGTGTTTCTGTAGGATGGTCAGCATTGATCGGTTGCTTAGGGTTGCTCTTCTTTTCTGGTCTGATTTCAGCTGAGGCCTCTCTGATACTCGTTATGGGGATGATTTCAGGGTCACTCGCTGCATTGCACTGCAGAGTATCATGAGCCGTGCCGGTTGCAACACCATTAGCACCAAATGCCATGTTAACGCCATTCACAGACTCATACATCTCGTCAATATTGACTGACGCGTCATCTGGTTTGCCAAGGGAGATCGCGACTGTGCCATCTGGCTCTTCAAAATCGCCAGAATCATCATCAATTACTGAACAAACCCCATCTAGATCCTTGCCTTCCTTCGCTACATAGTACTCATCTTCATCAAAATCATTTTCTGCTTGAACTCCGGATTCCATGACATTGCCATCTGGATCTAAGGAGAAGTGAATTAGAGATCGAGACATGACTGGGCCACCTTTGGTTTTTCCATCCTTCGCCTCTTTTGCGTCATACGAACATTCATCGCTATCATTTCCATCTTGATCTGCAAAATCGTCATCTGAATCATCATAGTATTCAATTGCAACATTGCTTGCTTCATTTTTCAAACTCTCGGAATGAGAAATATTTTGTGTTCTCCTCGCCTCTGCTTCCTGGATGTTCTGTTCATTTCTCACAATAAGACTACCTGTCTCCGTAGTAGTGGCAACATATTCAGCTTCAGATTGATCATCTCCTTCGTGCCTCTCTTCATTATTCATGCCTGGACTATCGCACAATGAGTCTCCAACTTGAATGCCAATCTCTATCCCTTTGCAATGAATTTGCCGTCGAGTTTCTGTATCTGTTTTGGCGCCTGAAGTATTCCAGAACTTGTTTTCATTTTCACTATACGAATCTTCGTCCGATTTCAACAAAGAGGTATTTATTTCTTCCAAACAACTATCAGCGTCTTGATCTTCGGGATCTAATGGCTGGGTGCATTGTATCAATTCTTCGTTTGCCGCAACATCAACACTTCCATCCGTCTTCGGCAATGAGGTGCTTACGAAATTCAAACCGTTATCGACGTTTTCTGGGAAACCTACTGAAACAACTCTCATTGGTACTTCATGGTCCAGCCCATTTCTTTCGTTGTTGCCAGGATCCGAATTTTCCAAACTTCCATTGTCTACTACACAAGCATGGCTGTCTCCCATATTATCTGATCGTTCTGGTTCTTCGGCCAAACCGTCCCTTGGTTTCAGACACGCAATGTGTGGTTCATCTTTCAGAGATTCCATCTCACTATGTGTGTGTGCTTTGTCGACCGCTTCACCAACTGCATTTTCTGTAGTAACAACATCACGTACCAGAGAGCTTTCAATCTCTTCATTTTTTGGCGAGGTGTCAACACGCTGGTCCTGATCAATTCTAACTGCATCCTCACCCTCCTCTATGACTGATCCTACTGCCTCTTCATCTGTCGATGCTTTGTCAACAGAATCATTTGATTTGGCAATAATGTGCGCTTGCATTGCGTTGTCATGTTTGGCCATCTCATCTTCCACTTTATCATCTACATTACTGCCTAGTAGGCTCGCTCCAGAACCATCATGGTGAACCATAGGATTATTTAACTCTTCCTCTTCATTTGATTCATCTGGTTTTGAGATTAATGGTGTACTGTGCACAGTCTCACCAAGTAGATCTTCTCCGTTTTCACCATCCTCTTCATTGGCCATATGTTCGCTCGTTTCCTTCAAAGTTATTGCTTCATCTGCTTCGTCTACTTCATCATCATCTACTTCATTGTCCAAAATATCAGAATCTGCATTGTCATCTTCGCATACGCCATTGCCATCTTCACTCGCCATATGTTTGCTTGTGTCCCTCAAAATTGCTTCGTCTACGTCTGACTGGGCAGAGGTTTCTACGGGTAAAATATCACAAGATTGGCCCTCTGCATCGTTGAGTGCATCATCAACTTCATTGTCCAACATGCCAGTATCTGCATTGTCATCCTCCAAATGAGGGATGGACAGGGAATCCATAGAAAGAAGATCACCATCTTTGGATCTTTCTCCAGATGATGATCTCTCTCCCAATAATACCACATCATCCTTTGCCAAGGGCTCATTATTAGAATGGATGCTCTCCCCATTATTTTGGTCGCGATCAGAATCTGTAGTAGGCTCTTGTTCTTGGTCCACCGATGCCATAGTAGATGCGATGCCATTACAAACATTGATGAATGATGACGCGACGACATCCGCATGTCCCTCCACGGTAGTACTATCATTATTGATCTTGGGCGGTGGCATGCCCTCATCGACGGTGTTGTTTCCTCCGTCGTCATTATTTTTTCCCCCAATGCTCTCGCCGGCCATGCCGCCCCCCCAATGACTACCCCGGACTACTTCCCCCCCCCCCCCCACCCTCCCCCCCCCCCCCCCCCCNCCGGACTACTTTGGCACCACTCTCCATGGTGCATGTGCCATCATCATCATCATCATCGCCGTCGCCGTTTTTTTTGTCGCCGCCGAGACTACTTTTCGTACTAATGCTACCAGTACCGCTACCACCATGGCTATTATTATCACCACCACCGCGACTATTATTATTATTATTATTACTACCACCATCGCCAACGACACTACTCGTCATCATCGTCTTTGCCTCCGCCACCCCACCGACCCCATCTCCACCCCTCAATTCGATAAAATCACCCACGTTATTATTCCTCAGACTGTGTATCACGCGCTGCATAATTTCTTCGGGACTTTCCATTATCATTATCCCGGTATTATTATTCTTCGTAATAGTAGTTGTTGTAGTTCCATTGGTATTATTGGTGGAATCGTTATTCTCATCATTGTGTTGTTGTTTGCCATTATTTTTTGTATTGGTATTGGTATTGTTGATGTTGCTGTTGTTGTTGCTGTTGTTGTAGGATTGGAGTAGTTTGGATCGTTGGGTATCGTGGAGTTGAGAGTTTTTGCGGAGGAGTGTTTGGAGGGATGCGAGTTCCTTGTGCAGTTTGCGAATATTTTGTTGTTGTTGTTGTCGTTGTTGTTGTTGTAGTTGTTGTTGTTGTTGCAATAATAATTGATCACCACCACCTCCACTAACAACAACAACACTAGTATTGTCGCTAGTACTACCAGTATTCGCAGTACTACTACTACTATTCAACTCCATAATCTTCTCCGCCGCGCACTTCAAATTCACGCTCAATTGCGCCACCAACTTTTTCTGCACATTCAATTGTTTCTTCAATTTGTGCGTTTGTTTTTGATATTTGGATAATTGTTTCATGTAGTGCGATTCGGTGAGCATCATGTCTTGGAATATGGTTTGATTGATGGATGTGGATGGTGAGTAGGAGGGTGGGTTGTTGTGGTTGTTGTTGTTGTTGAGGTTGTTATTGTGTGTTTTGTATTCTTCCGTGGGGGTTAATTCCATAGTAGTGTGTCGATGATGATGATTATCATTGGGTACCAGCAGTAGTCTGGTAGCAGCAGCAGTATTGTTGTGAGTTTTGGGTGTTTCCGCACTTTCATCTTCGTCACTGTCTCGATCTTGATCAGTGGCAGTATCACGATGATGATGATGATGATGCCGATTGGTCATTGTTGCGGTATTAGTAGCAGCGGCATTCTCGGCGTACAGGGCCGCCACATTGGCAGTCAGGGTGGCATTCAATTTTCGTAATTTGGAAATGGTGCGTTCGTATTCTTCGCGGGTTGTGGGTCCATCACAACCGTCCATCATTTTCGTGCCATTGTCATTATTATCGATGCTGCTGCCCTTGTCATAATGGGGCGCATCCGATTCGCCATCATCCCATCCATGGAGCCCGTGGTGGATTGTGGGAGGAAATAATAATATTCCTTCTCCGTCGTCGAATTCATCGTCTTCATCTTCTTCTTCCTCCTCGTCTTCGCTTTCGAAATGATCAAACTCGTCTTCTTCCAGTCGACGGTGGCTCTTTCCTTGCGGATGCTGCCGATGTGCTGCTTGATGAGAATGATACATTTCTTGATATGCTTGACGGGATTGATGTTGATTCATAGAGTGCTCTTTTCGGCAGAGGGCAGTCCTGTCGGGTCCTGTCGTCATGAGGCATTACAC
>JALLAR010001734.1:0-10000 GCA_036939335.1 Conticribra guillardii
GAATGGCCCAGCGGGGGTATAGCTCAGTTGGTAGAGCACCGCCTTTGCACGGCGGTTGTCAGCGGTTCGACTCCGCTTACCTCCAAACTTAAAGTAATAATAACTTTATTTTAAATTTATCTAATAAAACTAAATTTATTAGTTTCTGTGTTAAATTCAAGGAACTAAGGGTTTATGGGGGATACCTTGGCATTCAGAAGCGATGAAGGACGTGGTTACCGACGAAACGCCTCGGGGAGCTGGAAACAAGCTATGATCCGGGGGTGTCCGAATGAGGCAACTTTAATTATAACTACTTATTGAATTCATAGATAAGAAAGAGCGAACCTAGAGAATTGAAACATCTTAGTACCTAGAGGAACAGAAAGTAAAAACGATTCCCTGAGTAGCGGCGAGCGAAACGGGACTAGCCTAAACTTAATTATAAATTAAGGGTAGCGGGACAATAATAAAAAATTTAATGGAACGATTAGAGGAATAAGTTTGGAATACTTAACCATAGAAAGTGATAGTCTTGTACTCGAAAATTGAACCAATTTAATTGTATCCCAAGTAGCATGGAGCACGTGAAATTCCGTGTGAATCTGCGAGGACCACCTCGTAAGGCTAAATATTCCTGAATGACCGATAGTGAAACAGTACCGTGAGGGAAAGGTGAAAAGAACCCCGGGAGGGGAGTGAAAAGAACATGAAACCATAAACTTACAAGCAGTAGGAGGACGACTAAAACGTCTGACTGCGTGCCTGTTGAAGAATGAGCCGGCGACTTATAGTTAGTGGCAGGTTAAGGTAGTGAATACTGAAGCCACAGTGAAAGCGAGCCTGAATAGGGCGTTTGTCACTAGTTATAGACCCGAACCCGGATGATCTAACCATGGCCAGGTTGAAGCTTAGGTAATACTAAGTGGAGGACCGAACCGACTGATGTTGAAAAATCAGCGGATGAGTTGTGGTTAGGGGTGAAATGCCAATCGAATTCGGAGCTAGCTGGTTCTCCCCGAAATGCGTTTAGGCGCAGCGGTAAATGTTATAGTCTAGGGGTAAAGCACTGTTACGTATGCGGGCTGGTAATTCGGTACCAAATCGTTGCAAACTAAGAATACTAGATGTATAGTTTACCAGTAAGACTGTGGGGGATAAGCTCCATTGTCAAGAGGGAAACAGCCCAGAGCACCAGTTAAGGCCCTTAAATAATTACTAAGTGGTAAAGGAGGTGGGAGTGCATAGACAATCAGGAGGTTTGCTTAGAAGCAGCAATCCTTTAAAGAGTGCGTAATAGCTCACTGATCGAGTAAACCTGCGCCGAAAATGTAAGGGACTAAGTAATTTGCCGAAACTGTGCGATATATATTTGTATATATCGGTAGGGGAGCGTTCTGTTGTAGGTCGAAGTATTAGCGTAAGCGGATATGGACGAAGCAGAAGTGAGAATGTCGGCTTGAGTAACGAAAATATAGGTGGGAATCCTATACCCCGAAAACCCAAGGTTTCCTCCGGAAGGCTCGTCCGCGGAGGGTAAGTCAGGACCTAAGGCGAGGCTGAAAAGCGTAGTCGATGGACAACGGGTTAATATTCCCGTACCGTTTTTTATTGATATCGAGGGACGGAGAAGGCTAAGCTAGCCGGATATTGGTTTTACCGGTTTAAGCGTTCGAGATGTTGAGAAGTGGCGAAAACACTTTGAGTTGAGACGTGAGTACGAGACGCTAAGGCGTTGAAGTAGTGTATGTCATACTTCCAAGAAAAGCTTGCACTGTCATAAATAAAAAATGCCTGTACCATAACCGACACAGGTGGGTAGGTAGAGTATACTAAGGGGCGCGAGATAACTCTCTCTAAGGAACTCGGCAAAATAACTCCGTAACTTCGGGAGAAGGAGTGCCTTATTTTATAAGGTTGCAATAACAAGATCCAAGCAACTGTTTATCAAAAACACAGGTCTCCGCTAAGTCGTAAGACGATGTATGGGGGCTGACGCCTGCCCAGTGCCAGAAGGTTAAAGAAGTCGGTTAGCATTAGCGAAGCTGGTAACTGAAGCCCTGGTGAACGGCGGCCGTAACTATAACGGTCCTAAGGTAGCGAAATTCCTTGTCGGGTAAGTTCCGACCCGCACGAAAGGCGTAATGATTTGGATACTGTCTCGGAGAGGGGCTCGGTGAAATAGACTTGTCTGTGAAGATGCGGACTACCTGCACCAGGACAGAAAGACCCTATGAAGCTTTACTGTAACTTGAAATTGAAATTGGACTTTATTCGCGCAGTATAGGTGGGAGGCGTTGATTATAATCTTGCGGGATTATTGGAGCCATCAGTGAGATACCACTCTTGTAATGTTAGATTTCTAACTTTGAATCATTATCTGGTCAAAGGACAGTTTCAGGCGGGCAGTTTGACTGGGGCGGTCGCCTCCCAAATGGTAACGGAGGCGTACAAAGGTTTCCTCTGAACGGGTAGAAATCGTATCTAGAGTGTAAAGGCATAAGGAAGCTTGACTGTGAGACCTACAAGTCGAGCAGGGACGAAAGTCGGTCTTAGTGATCTGACGGTACTGAGTGGAAAGGCCGTCACTCAACGGATAAAAGTTACTCTAGGGATAACAGGCTGATCTCCCCCAAGAGTTCACATCGACGGGGAGGTTTGGCACCTCGATGTCGGCTCATCGCATCCTGGGGCGGTAGTACGTCCCAAGGGTTGGGCTGTTCGCCCATGAAAGCGGTACGCGAGCTGGGTTCAGAACGTCGTGAGACAGTTCGGTCCATATCCGGTGTAGGCGTTAGAATATTGAGAGGAGCCTTCTTTAGTACGAGAGGACCGAGAAGGACATACCTCTGGTGTACCAGTTATCGTGCCAACGGTAAACGCTGGGTAGCTATGTATGGAGTGGATAACCGCTGAAAGCATCTAAGTGGGAAGCCCACCTCAAGATAAGTATTCTCATCACGTAAGTGAGTAAGGTCACGGTAAGACTAACCGTTTGATAGGCATTAAGTGTAAGTACAGTAATGTATGTGCTAAGATGTCCTAATAGACCGAGGACTTGAATTTTAAAAATCTTTAAGGTATTTTTTATATCTTAAAGATTTTCTGCTTTGGTGTTTTTAGTGTACTGAGCGGAACCACACTGATCCATCTCGAACTCAGTTGTGAAACGTTATAAATCGACGACAATACTTGGGGGGGGACCTCCTGGGAAGATAGTTCAATGCCAAAGTTTTAAAAAATCTTACAAAAAAACTAACTATAGAATAATTAGCTGATAAAAAATTTTATTAAAAGTAAAAAAATTATTCTTAAAAAATATTTTAAGTTTTATATATAATATTAAGTATAATACTAGTCATTAATATTATTTTCTGTATTTAAATTTTTAACATCTCTAGAGGACTACCAGTTATGGATACTCGTTTACTAGTAATTGCTGCGCCTGTTTTAGTAGCAGCATCATGGGCTTTATATAATATTGGTCGTTTAGCAATTCAACAAATCCAACGTTTATCACGTTAAAAAAAAATTACAAGGCTAAAAACACTAAAAATAGTCTTGTAATTTTCTTAAAGAATTTAAAGACTAACTTTTTTTATATTAATTAAGAATGACTAATTTTGAATTTATTTTTAAAATCCAGGTTAGTTTAATTCTGATAAATTTCTTAATCTATTTTTTAAACCTAATAAGAACAAATCTAGACAAATTAAATTGTATCTTGTACAATAAATTTAAATTAAAAAGCTATCTTAAATAAAGCTAAAAAATCATGGCTGTACCTAAAAAACGGACATCAAAAGCAAAAAAAAATAGTCGTAAAGCTAATTGGAAAAGAAAAGCAGCAAAATCAGCACAAAAATCTTTATCATTAGCAAAATCAATTTTACGAGGTAAAACTACCAGTTTTGTATATCGTCTCTACGTAGATGAATAAATTTAAAGTTTTCTTAGTATAAAGTTAAACATATATTAAGAAAATTTCAACTTTACTACCTAGTAATTAAAAATAAGTTTTAGTTTTTGTAGTTTAAAATTAACTTATTATTTAAAATCAAATTATAATTAGCGGATGTGGCGAAATTGGTAGACGCGCTAGATTTAGGTCCTAGTAACTTTTGTTTTGAGAGTTCGAGTCTCTCCATCCGCAATTAAAAAATTCTTTAATTAACTTCTTGGATATTTGTTATATGGTTCTTCCATTTACTCTACAACAATTACGTATTTTTAAAGCTATTGTTTCTGAAAAAAGTTTTAGTCAAGCGGCAGAAATTTTATTTGTTTCACAACCTTCGTTAAGTAAACAAATTAAAACTTTAGAAAACCGTTTAGGGATTTTATTATTAAACCGAACTAACAATAAAATATCTTTAACGGAAGCGGGTACAGTTTTTTTACAATATTCTGAACGAATACTTGCTTTATGTGAAGAAAGTTGTCGGGCTTTAAATGATTTGAAAGATGGAGAACGAGGAAATTTAAAAGTTGGTGCAAGCCAAACTATTGGCGCTTATTTAATGCCCAGAGTATTAACTTTATTTGCCCAGAGTTATCCTCAAATTAATTTAAACATTGATGTTGATTCAACGAGAATCATTGCAAAAAAAGTTGCTGACCGAATTATTGATATTGCGGTTGTAGGAGGTGATATTCCTAGTGGTTTAAAAAAAAATTTAGAAATTGAAGATTTTGTTGAAGATGAACTAATCTTAATAATCCCAAAATCACACCCATTTACAAGAAAGAAAAAAAAGAAAATTAGTAAAGAGGATCTTTACCATTTAAACTTTATAACATTAAACTCAAACTCTACAATCCATAAATTTATTGATAATATTTTGATTCAAAATAATATTCAAACTAAACAATTTAATGTGATTATGGAACTAAATTCTATTGAAGCTATCAAAACAGCTGTAAGCCTAGGCTTAGGTGCTGCGTTTGTATCCTCTTCAGCCATAGAAAAAGAAATTGAATTAAAAACAGTTGAAATTATAACAATTGAAAATATTAAAATTACTCGAACATTATCTATTATTACAAATCCTGATTCACATAGGTCCAAAGCTTTTGACTTTTTTTATAATGAATTGTGGTTACTTAAAAATTTATAAACTTATCTTGTTCTAATTTAAGTTGACTTAATTAAAATTTATTTTGTAATATGATTTTATAAAAAGAGAAAATCTTTTAAATTATGAAATATGCAATTGTAGAAATTAGTGGAAGACAGTTTTGGATTGAAACAGGAAAATATTACGATTTAAATCGAATTCCAACAGAACTTGGTAAAGAAATTACCTTAAATAGAGTTTTACTAGTTAATAATGATGGGGAAATTTTAATAGGAAAACCTTATTTAGAAACAGTAAAAGTTAAAGGTAAAATTTTAGAACATTTACGTGGCCGTAAAACTATTGTTTATAAAATGCGTCCTAAGAAAAAAACTCGTAAAAAACAAGGTCATCGCCAAGATTTAACTCGAGTTCTTATAGAAGAAATAACTATTAATTAATACTTAAGGAAGAGAAATATGGCACATAAAAAAGGTGCAGGTAGTACAAAAAATGGTCGTGATTCCAATTCAAAACGATTAGGTGTTAAAAGATTTGGTGGTGAAAAAGTAACAGCTGGTAGCATTTTAGTTCGTCAAAGAGGAATGAAATTTAAACCTGGTACTAATGTTGGTTCTGGTAAAGATTTTACTTTATTTGCATTAATTGATGGAACTGTAAAATTTGATTATAAAGATGCTCAACATAAGCGAGTAAATATTCTTAGTTAGTAGAACTTTATACATTTTTCAAAATGCTAAAAAATCCATTTATTAAAGATTCAGTCACAAATCAATATCAAACATTAATTAATCAAATTAATGCACTCGAAAATAATTTAAAAACATTAACTGATACAGAACTAAGAAATAAAACTTTTCAATTAAAAAAACAATATCAAGAAGAACAAAACTTAAATTCCTTGATTGCTGAAGCATTTGCAATTACACGAGAGGCAAGTTTACGGACTTTAGGTCTTCGTCATTTTGATGTTCAATTAATTGGAGGCTTAGTTTTAAATAGTGGAAAGATTAGTGAAATGAGGACTGGGGAAGGAAAAACATTAGTTGCCACTTTACCAGCCTACTTAAATGCTTTAACAAATAAAGGTGTTCATATTGTTACTGTAAATGATTATTTAGCAAGTCGTGATCAAATTTCAATGGGACAAATTTATCGATTTTTAGGATTAGATACTGGTTTAATTCAAGAAGATATGTCCTTTTTAGAACGACAGCAAAATTATAAGGCTGATATTACTTATGTAACCAATAATGAAGTAGCGTTTGATTATTTACGTGATAATATGGCATCTAATTTGAATCAAGTTGTTCTACCACCATTTAATTATTGTATTGTAGATGAAGTTGATTCAATTTTTATTGATGAAGCCCAGGTTCCATTAATTATTTCACAAGCTGTTGAAACCTGTATTGATAAATATATTGTTGCTGCAGAAGTTGCTGAATATTTAGAGGTTAATGTTCATTTTAAAGTAGATCAAAAAAATAGGAATATTATATTAACTGAACAAGGAACAGCTCAAATTGAAAAAATTTTACAGGTTGAAGATTTATATAATCTGAATGACCCATGGATTCCTTATATTTTGAGCGCTATTAAAGCTACTGCTTTATTCTTCCGAAATGTCCATTATATTGTTCAGAATAATCAAATTGTTATTGTTGATGAATTTACCGGTCGGATTATGCCTGATAGAAGATGGAATGAAGGTTTACATCAAGCTGTTGAAGCAAAAGAAGGAGTTCCAATCCGACAAAACACAGAGACAGCTGCATCAATCACCTATCAAAATTTTTTCTTATTATACCCTAAATTATCAGGTATGACTGGAACGGCTAAAACCTCAGAAGTAGAATTTGAAAAAATTTATAACTTACCTGTGGAAGAAATCCCAACTGCCCGCCCAAACCTTCGTAAAGACTTACCTGATTTTGTTTATAAGGATAGTTTAACAAAATGGACTGCTATTGCAAAAGAATGTAAATCTATTGCAGGAACAAAACAACCAATTTTGATTGGAACAACAACAGTTGAAAGTTCTGAAATGTTAGCCGATTTGTTAAAAGAATATCAACTATCTTACCAAGTATTAAATGCAAAACCAGAAAATGTAAAACGAGAGTCAGAGATTGTTGCCCAAGCTGGGGAAATTGGAAGTATTACAATTGCAACAAATATGGCAGGTCGAGGAACGGATATTATTTTGGGTGGAAATATTACATTTAAAGTTAGAAAACAACTTTATAATATTTTAGTTTTATATAAAAGCCAAAGTAAATTAACTAAATTAAATAATATTTTTCCTTTAGCAAAAGATATTCGTTTTACTTCACAAAAATTTTTAAGTGTTTTAAGTTCATTACTTAATGATCCTAAATTTGTAAGTTTATCATCAACTGGAATTTTAAAACTTCTAAACGAAATTGATCAAATTCGGATTCCTAAAATTCCATATCAATGTTCAATTAAATTTTTACTTGCTGAATTATCTAAATTTGAGAAAAAAAATCAAAATATTGATAATAAAATTGTGAAGAATTTAGGTGGGCTTTATATTATTGGTACTGAACGTAATAATTCTCGTCGGATAGACAACCAATTACGTGGACGATGTGGACGACAAGGTGATCCAGGTACTTCAAGATTCTTTTTAAGTTTAGAAGACTCCTTATTTAGAAATTTTGGAAGTTCAAACCTTCAAAATTTTATGCAAAACCAACTTTTAGATGATCTTCCATTGGAATCCAATTTATTAACTAAAAGTTTAGATGCTGCTCAAAAACGGGTAGAAGAAAGAGATTATGATGGGCGAAAATATTTATTTGATTATGATGATATATTAAATAAACAACGGAATATAGTCTATTATGAACGACGAAAGCTTTTAGAAAGCCAATCTCTTCGTGAGACAATTTTAGCCTATGGTGAGCAAGTTATTAAAGATATTATAAACTTATTAAAAGATCCGAAGTTTAATGAAAACGGTTCTCTTATTGAAGAACTATTTAAAACAAGGTTAGTAAGTTTAAATTATGATTTAAATACTATTGATTCATTTGAATTAAAAACTTATTTATTTCAAGAATTTTGGTTATCTTATGAATCAAAAGTTCTCGAATTTGAGATATGTCAAATTGGCTTAATTAGATCGTTTGAACGAACAGTTATTCTTTACTATACTGATATTGCTTGGAAAGAACATCTCCAAAAAATTTCATTATTACGTGATGCCGTAGGGTGGAGAAGTTACGGCCAAAGAAATCCATTGTTTGAATTTAAAGAAGAAGCTTATAATTTATTCCAAAATCGAAATATAACTATAAGACATTTATTAATTCGTGATTTTTTACATTCCTTTATACTATAAAGGTTAAATCCGATTTTATTCAAAAAAAATAATTACATTTATGACAAAGCGTACTCTATCAAATAAAACTCGTCCTTCGATTTTAAAAGTATCAGGCTTTCGTGCTCGTATGGCGACAGCAGAAGGAAGAAAAATAATACGAACTCGTAGAAGAAAAGGACGGAAAAAATTAGCAATTCAACGTTAAGTAACTTAATTATTAGAGTTAATGAGTTTTGTTTACTCTAATAATAAATAATTTTTTATGTAAAATTAATATAATAGTAATTTACTAAATAGAATTTTGATTGAATGAATTTATGAAATTTACTGATGAATTGACGCTTTTATTGAAAGCTAGATATCCAATAATTTATATTAATACAATTGAAGAAGATCGAGTTGAATATATTATTCGCAAATATATTAAAACAAGTCTAAACAGAAGTATTTATAGTTGGGATTTTGTTGATGGTTATACTAATAATCCAAATAATGAAGGATTTGCAAAGCGAAACCCAGTCCAAGCACTTGAACTTGTTGAGCGTTTAGCTGCTCAAACTCCCGCATTATTTTTATTAAAAGATTTTAATAGATTTTTAACAGATGTTTCAATTTCAAGAAAATTAAAAAATATAAGTAGAATTCTAAAACTTCAACCAAAAACTATTATCATTATTGGGTCAGAATTAAATATTCCAAAAGAGTTATATGATTTAATTACAGTTTTAAAATTTCAATTACCTATTGAAAGTGAAATAAATCATGAATTAAAACGATTAATTGAATCTTTAAATATTGAAATCGACCCACAAATTTTGGAAAACTTAACAAGAGCATGCCAAGGTTTATCACTTGAACGTATTAGACGTGTTTTATCAAGAATTATTGCGACTTATAAAACAATTGATGAAAATAGTATAAAGCTTTTATTAAACGAAAAAAAACAGATTATCAGTCAAACAGAAATTTTAGAATATTGGTCAGCCAATGAAAAAATTTCTAAAATTGGTGGTGTTGATAATTTAAAAGATTGGTTAAAAAAACGAAAAACCTCTTTTAGTATTCAAGCATCCAACTATGGGTTACCTACTCCACGTGGCTTATTACTTGTTGGAATTCAAGGAACTGGTAAATCTTTAACTGCTAAAGCTATTGGAACCGAATGGCAATTACCATTATTAAAATTAGATGTTGGAAAACTTTTTGGAGGGATTGTTGGTGAATCAGAATCCCGTCTTCGCCAAATGATTGACCTAGCCGAAACAATATCACCTTGTATTTTATGGATTGACGAAATTGATAAAGCTTTCAGTAATAATGATAATAAGGGAGATAGTGGAACTAGTAATCGTGTATTAGCAACATTTATAAGCTGGTTATCAGAAAAAACAAAACCCGTTTTCGTAGTTGCAACCGCAAATAATGTGGATCTTTTACCTTTAGAAATTATTAGAAAAGGTCGATTTGATGAGATTTTTTTTCTAGATTTACCACAGAAACAAGAACGAGAACAAATTTTTAAAATTCATATTCAACAATTCCGACCGAATCGTTGGGAATCATTTGATTATTCAAAGTTAGCCCAACTTTC